>OU744734.1:51852504-52102504 GCA_916613615.1 Steromphala cineraria | reverse complement strand
GGTGAGACGAGAGCTGATGTGAGCACGTCTATCCACACCAAGTGACCACGTGATCAGCTAAGTATTGATTTGATCGGAATCTATCATATAATGGGCATTTAAAAAAATAATGAAAAGGATCCTCCCGAATGTTTCCACAAGAACAGGCACGGCTTTTTGACAACCCTCTATCAGATAAATGTGAATTGAGATCGCTACAACCGAGGCGCATCCGGCAAAGAAGAATCTGGCTGCGTCTTAGACCCTGAGATGTATAATTCTTAAAAGTAGGTGATAAAGTCCTATCACATGAAATCAAAGTTTTAAATTGTGCCATAGACGCTGAATTTCTAATGTTTGCATCCAGTAAATTCCAAGCATTAACAGTAGATGGAAGAAAGGAGTTATTTAAATGAGACGAACGCCCGGAGGTGCCTCGTAGATTTTCGGAATTTCGAAGATTATAACTGCTTATATCAGAAACATTTTGTGGAACCCATATCGAAAGATATTGCGGAGTTAATCCATACACCATTTTATAAAACATGCATAATTTGTGATAATTGCGCCTTTCAATTAACGAAGAAAAACCTGTCTCAGAATATAGTTGTTCATGACTTGTGCCCCTAACTGCACCTGAGATGGTCCTCAGAGCGTCTAAATGTAATTTTTCTAACATGCATGCTTGTTCTTTAGTGCAATTGTCCCAGATTGTATCACAATAGTCAAAGATGGGTAAGATAAATGATCTATACATAGTTTCAAGGGATAATCGATTTAACCTATATTTCAAACTTCTCAGACAATTAATAAGTGGACTTGCTTTGCGTAGTATATTTTCAATATGATGCTGCCATTTGCCATCTTCTTGTAGGGTTAGACCGAGATGTTTATGTTCACTGACTTCATGAATTAAAGTATTGTTTAGTGTTAATGGAAGTTTCGGACTTGCATTACCCTTCTTTGAAAATAGCATTGCTTCGGTCTTTTCCGGACTGAATTTATTCTGCCACTTGTTTGCCCAGTCTGAAATTTGTTTTAAATCATTGTTTAGCAAGGTCTGAGTCTGAAAAGGATCTTCTATAACAAGGTATAAAGAAGTGTCATCTGCAAAGAGCTTAATATTACATAACAAACCGTCTGTTAAATCATTTATATAAACAAGAAATAGTAGTGGCCCTAAGGCAGAGCCTTGGGGAACGCCAGCAAATATTGGTTTTGTATTTGATTTATGACCATTTATTACAACCGATTGTTTTCTGTCTCTAAGATAATTCTCAAACCACTCTAATAGACTTCCAGTGATTCCAATGGATTCAAGTTTTACTAGCAAGCCTGCATGCCAAACACGATCGAAAGCTTTGCTTATATCACAAAAAATAGCTCGGACTTCTTTACCATCCTCCATGGCTTTTGATATCACATGATAAAGAGTCTCCAGGTTTAAATCCAGACTGGTGTTTTGATATTATTTCATTGTCTATAAAAAAGTTGTATACATGCTTAAATGCTTTTTTCGAATACTTTGGCCTAACAGGAAGTTAATGCTACTGGTCTGTAATTTTTACAGTCGTGAATGCTGCCTTTCTTGTGAAGAGGCACAACTATTGAATATTTCCAAATAACAGGGTATTGGGATAACTTCAAGGATAATTAAAAAGTTTTGTAATGGGCTTATAAAGAGACCGAGCTAAAACTTTCAGTAGTTTATTGCTAATGTTTTCAGGACCCTTGGCTTTTTTAGTATTTAAAGAAAGCAAAATATCACAAACTTCAATTTCAGTTTAATTTAAGTTATCTAATTTGTTTTCACTGCTAGTGGGGGGAGGTGGATCGACATCAGGTTCGTCGACTTGAGCTTGTTCTGTGAAATATTCATTAAAAACATTTGCTATATCATCTGCGTTTTCGAAAACTTCACCATTATTAGTAATAGGTGGGAACTGCTTACCTGAGTTTCTATTTTTCTTCATATGCTTATTAACTAGGCGCCACCACGATTTTGTTCCTCTCTCGGTGTTGATAATGTCATCAAGTTTTGAATCATAATCCCTTTTAGCCTTTCTAACTTCAGAAATGACTTTATTTCTGACGATTTTAAATCGATCCCAATGGTGAGTGTTATTATTTCTTTTAGCAACTTTATGTAGGCGATTTTCTCATTAATTTCCTCAGATATCCGTTCATCCAAATACAGTCTTTTGGTCTTATAACAATTTCTTTGTTTGGAATATATTCTTTAATAAGGTCAATAAGTGTGTTAGTAAACGCAGTAGCTGAACTGTTTATATCATTGTTAAACAGATAGTCCCAATCAGTAGTAAGTATTCTATCATTTAGCCCATCGTAGTCTGCATGGTTATAGTCATAGATAGTTCTCTTAAATGCATATTTAGATTGCTTTCCGAGATGTAATGTAACGAAAACCGGACAATGATCACTGCAGATCGGAGTAAGAACACTCGAACTATGTACCGCGTCTAGTGATGAGGTAAACACACTTGATGATGACATACATGTATCAGTCATTCTGAACTAGCATTTTCATGATTCATCATTTACATCATTTTCTTACATCAAAGATGTTTGGTTCTCCTTTGCGTTTTTGATTTAGGTGACAAAAAGTGTTTAACAAATGGCTCAAATACCCCTTCTTTCTGCATAGGTCAAACTGTTATATTAGCAATAGGGATTGATAAGTAGTAACTAGGTAATGTTTTAAGATAATGGAGGATACACTTTCAGTTGCATATCAAATTTTTGGTCTTACGCATGTAGGGCAGATAACACGAAGATCGGGCTTCATATGAATCAGAACTGAGCTTGCAACGTTTCACTTTTATTAGCCAAACATGGGATTTGACATTGACCATTAAAACCACATCCGAAAGATTTCTCTTCTGTTCCTACCTTATCATGGATCAAATAAGAAATATTAATGCAGTTGTGTTCTTTTTTTGTGTCGTCCAATTTTAAAGCGCACGTAAAATATATCTCTTTTCCAAAGAAAGGAGTTAGGGTTTCATGCGCTGTTCAAAAGAAGGAATGATTTACAACATTCACTCGCATCCTGATATCATATCTTATGTTGTAGTGTCTGAATACAATGCAAAAGATTGCGTTTTCGATTCAAGTTTCGTAATTTTGAAAATTCAAATATTGTTCTTGTTATAATTTTTCTAAATAGAAATTGCAATGAGCGTATTTAGAGTCGAGTGTGTTGGTCCTTATGATGCATATTCAGTTGCAGTTTTGCATCCCTTTTAACTCATTTATCCACGCGAAGCGTTTCCGACAATAAAATGTTAGGTAGAATAATCATTACAAAATATTCTAACACCAAAATCGACTTTGATATCAACGACAAAGAAAATGATTTTAACATTTTAGGAATCTAACCTCTAAAACTTTCGTAGTAAAAACGAACCCAACCTTTAATACGTCATCGTCATATGAGTACTTGAATTTTCTTTACTTCCTTGAACGTTCTACTGAAATCTATATAGTATCATCCTCGATAATCCAGAGTCAACGTTCTGATAATTCTCCACTACAGACCCATATAGAAACTGTTAAAATGTAAAAAGAGATTGGTTTTGATCAAAGGTAGTTAACATAATATAATCGTAATTATTAAAAAAAAATATTTGTAGTAAATGCTAAAATTCATTTTTCTCATTAACCTTAAAAACTAATAAAAATAGAAACATTGGCTCTGTAGCTCATCAGGCTTTGTATCCGTTTCGCTTTAGGGTGTGGCAAATGTGGTTGGACCTTATCGGGCACCATAGGGTCACCAAAGCTATAAAGTATAATCCTCACTAGTCAAGGAGTCAAAAGGATACACATGTTTTTTTCTAGGCCTTATGCTTCTAGAGAATAAGGTTTTAAGGGTGTGTCACTGTCGCCTTTGCGAACCAATTAGAGATACTGTCAATGCTGCCAAAACATATTTGATAGTATCGTCGTACAGAGAAAAGAGTTTTCTATAGGGTGATGGCAATTTTAGACGTTGAAGGAAAACTTCTATCATACATGTACGAACACGAACTCACGGAGTGTAAATGTTGCAACGCAATTGCAAATGAAATTTTGTTGCTTTAACAGTGTTGACCATTCTCGATAATCCAGAGTTTACGTTCCGATTATATCTCCACTAACCTCTGGAACCAATATACATGTAGGCTCAATGCGATTCACAAATTACCTGCCCTTAGTGGCATATTGTCCAATGAGGTATCTACGTTTATCTTCCTCTATAATTTCTATCCTATTTCTGACTCTCAATAAAGGCCTATCTGATTGGCTAATGAAAGACTGTAATTAACTAAGGGGAGGTAATTTATGAATCGCATTGAGCCCATATTGGTTCCAGAGGTTAGTGGAGATAGTATCGGAACGTAAAGTCTGGATTATCGAGAATGAGTGTTGTCATAACGTTGTTGAATGTCCCGTTTATGCCTTCGGAATAGCTACCCGAAGAGGTTAACATAGAAGCACTTTTCTATTGAGACAGACGGTTACAATGGACTTGAATTTGAAGTGCTTCTAAACTTGTCTCACTTAGATAAAATACTCTACCTTCATATTCCTCTTGATATCAATATCAATGTTGTAACAAGATGACAGCAAAACTATATCGTGTAAATATCAAGCCAATAAGTAAAATATGCTCCCCTAAAATTTGATTCTAATGTAGATTCACAACTTACTTGTGATTTTTCGCTTCTGGTCTTCAGTTTCCCGTATAAATGTCCGGTTCAAAGAGTCTATGTTTGTTCTGAGCCTTGAAATTTCCCCCTGAAAATTTGTAAATTATGATGTACAATATGGTCAAAAGTAATGTTTCATGATCACTTTCACGTAAATGAAAGTTTTAATCCTAACTTAATACTAAATGCCCACGAATCTTACCTTACCTACTTTTTGAACCGCCAAATAGTATTACATTGATTTGACTAACAATGTGAAATGATAGGAAAGAACAGAAGCAATCGTGAAATATAAACCATCCAAAGTAAGACCTTTGATAGAAAGGGCGTAACATAGCGACTCCAACAGCGTTGTTGCAAGGTCTCAGCTGTCAGAACTATGAATTCAGCATTTTAGAGTGTGACGTATACAAATTCGAGACAGCATGGCGTCAAAATATTTAAAGGTTGCAAACCTAGATATGAGCCAATTACATTTTTAAATGTCTTAGTCAGTTAACACTTTGACAATATAAAAATTAAAATTCTCTCATTGAAAAATAGGTAATAAATATGGAATAAATATTTGTTATGTCCTATCACATGCATCCGAGGGACTTTAAAGGAATAACTTCCTTGTCACGTTAGTTTGAAGGAAAAATAGAAAATCCTCAAAGAACAATAGCGTGACGTCACTAAATAAACATTTAAACAATTATTATTTTTAGAATAGAAAATGAGCCTCCGACAAATGACTTTATCATATTTTTCTGTAATTCACTGCCGATTTAGGCTTGCTCTCCGTAAGTTAAGGACAAAATTTTATAAACCATGCACAGTCTTGGTGAGAGGAGTTAAGAATGTTAAGAGTTACCTTCAGCTGCGTCTGTGTTCTGTCTGTTTCCATGCCTTGAGCTTGCAACTTCGCCTCATTTCCTGTAAGAGATAATATATAATCTATCATAGTATATATTAGAACATTATAATCTTACATATTGTATTCTTACATTGACCATTATATCCCATACTTTACAAAATTAATTTATCTGTTTCAATCATAATAAATTCTTTCTTTGTATGCGTCAGCTTTGTGACACAATTGATAATTCTATTTTAATCATTTACTCGCAAACAAAGTTATCAAGTTATTTTTTTTCAAAAACATATAAACAAAAAAGATCAAATGTTTCGATCTCTTTTCAATAATGGTAAATGATATGAATTCTTAAGCAAATGATATGAACAGGCTTTTTATTGAACTTTTTAAGGGCAAAGTGCATATTTTGACTTTTGTAGCAATTTTGAGTTTTAATCAAGTGAGAGAATACAAGATTACCGAAAAGTGCATTCTCTCTTTCCGAAACGTTTGCCGTGACATTTATGTAAATGATCAGTGTTGATGAAAAGAAAGCGGCGATGCATAATATACAATGCATGTCTACATAAATGCATTACGAATGAATATGATGAAAAGATATAAATGGTTTGAAAAAATATAATTGTCTTGTCTGAAGTTAAAAGTAAGATAAAGATCATGGTTTACCTCTGAGTTTCGACTGCATTTCTGCGAGTCCACGTTCATGTCGGTTCTCTAACTCTTGCAGTTTTAGTTCCAGGTCTTGTTTTTCTTTTTCAAGTCTCTGAATTTTAACAACATGAACAAGAATTTAATATATCGCATTTAAGAGTTACAATGAGCATGGTCAATCACTGTGTAAACAACAAGAGCGGTACACTAGCAGTGTAGCAGAATGAATACTAATTAAAAGAAAGAAACATTGATTACCTCTATTACAACATTGTCCAGCTGTATCGATGATTCTACTTGGAATTCGTGCCGCAGCGCCAAACCTTCAAATGATAACGAGTCATTGGTTTTTATTGAGAAATAAATGGTTATCGATGATGCTGCTTATAATGAAATGAGTGAGGTATACTTACTATTTACTTCTCTAAACTTAGTAGCCAGGTAGGTAAATGCCCTTGAATAATATTTCATCAATGATCAGTAAGCAGTGTTTTTTCACTATGAAAATGTCTGCTGTCACATAATTTGAATAAAAGACAAGATTCCCTGTAATGTAGCAAAAACGTTTTCTGTTTTACCCCTTATGTAGACTGTTACCTTTCTAGAGACATTTGGTGAATTTTTTAAGGTCACCATCACCCTTTTACCAGCATTAAACTCTTGTTAACACATTATCACTGTTGTGCCCAATGTCTCAAAATTAGGTCATAGTTAACAGGGGATACATAGACGCTTGTTAAAGACAAAACCGTGTCAAGCTGTGTAGACTGTCACCAAATTGTTAAACATTTGGTTCAACAGAGATATTATGTCAACAAAAATACAATTGACGCTGAATTCTATGTCACCCGTTTTGTCTTGCGATGATTAAAATGAAAGCACTTAACAATTATTTATTAAGGATAATAGATTTAAAGTATATTGAACGACCAGGTATTCTTTTGTCATTGCAATTTCTTAACAAGTCATTACCACCTTAAGACCCTTATATCATTCGCAGAGAAAATTTCTAAGTTTGTATTGTTGCCTCGTTATGTCTTTTATGTCAAAACATTAAGATGTGCTTACGATCGATTCTCAAACTATTGCTTAAGTGATAATTCCTGATCTCTCAGATATCTACTGTTGAATTGATTATAACCGTTTTACATTTCAAATGACTGAAAACATTACCTGTTGTTTTTTCTAAATGATCTATCACAAAAGAGTGGTCTTTCTTTTCCAGACTTTTGAGAAACTTTCCAAATTTCTGCCTGCTTTTCTCTTCAATGGTATCCAGCAGTGCCTTGTTGCGGTCTCCTTCAAGACGGATATCCTCCAGCTGGTTGTATTCACGCCTCTCCAGAACGCGTTCCTGGTATAGATATGGTAGAAGTTCTCTAGAAGTCAGGTTTTCCAGGAGATATACATGGTTATCACGGAGGATCTTCTTGTGAGGGATCTCATGCCTACAATAAGCAATAAAACTCTGCTTCATGGTGTTTTCATGTTATGTTATTAGTAAAATTGTTGCACTAGAAAGAGAGACAAAGAGCCAAATATTTTATTCTTAAAACACATCAACAATGGGATAATATCAGATCAGGGGGCTGTGGTGATCAATCAGGAAGAGCGGTGGTGTATCGAGATGTTGGTTATAAAAGATAGCTATGACAGATATTTAACAAAATATCCTTGAACTCTTAATATCTGTTGAGGATGAATATCAAGAAACCTTGAAATTGAAAATATTGAAATTAGAACACTTTGAGGAAAAACAGACAATACTCAAAATACAACAAATTGCATCACAATACATATAACTTCAGGAAAAGGACTTTCATTAAAAAGTACAAAGTGGACCTTTTAACGGAAAAAACGATTGTGCATTTCGCGAAAAATCTTGAAAACTATGGTAATAACATACTTTTGTGCGCATTCTAAGGTATACTGCATTAGACCATGACTAAACATACAAAATTATCCTTTTTGGTCCATACCTTTGCACAGAAGCAGCGTTCCCCATGGTTATTTTTCTCAAGGTTTTTTAGCTGAAACAAAATGTTTGAAGTTAATATGAAAAACTTAATAAGCATATGTATGTGACGATTTATTCTTGGGGGGACACTTTTAATTGATGAAATCAAGGACAGGAAACGAAAAAGACACTTCACTGACTTAATAAACGTTCAGTGCTGCATGTATACGTCATATTGATGGGATTCTCACAGCAAGATTCAAATATCAAATTAATGATCCGCAAATATGCGTCATAACGATATTATCATTTCAATGAACACATAACGCGTCAAGCACATGAATTCATCACAGTAAACCTAGAATGCAGCATCAAATTAATGAAATCTGCACATTCGAAATTACGGCATGCGTCAAATAAATCAAACCTGAACATTCGAAAATATTGCATGCGTCAAATAAATGACATTTTCATAGCAAAAGATGCAAATATACCTCAAATCAATTAAATCCTGAAGCTAATGCTTCATACATTGTATATAACAGATGTTACCTTGCTATCAGAGTTGTATTCATTTATGGTGTTTATGAAGCAAATGACAATTTTCAGTAAAGATCAGTAATCAATTTTGCTTAATCCATTTACTGAGGCTATTAAAATGAAAATGGCCGTACATATTTACACTTTATACGTTCCACCTGATATTCAACTCAAGGCAATATGGTTAATAACTGGATCAGTTCGTTCTGAGTTGGGGTACATACTTTGCCAAATTTGACAAAATAGAAATGCGAATTTGAAAATGTGCAAATTTGCAAGGAATCAAAAGTGATCAGGACACTGTAAGCCACCATTCCAGTTTTTCTGGCTTCGGTGGAAACATCGGGAAGTGAGCCAATTTTTAATGATGCAATTTTCATTTTCATCAGTGTCTCTATCTTTCTCTTCGCATTGTTATCGAGGCACTGTCCAATGAAATTGTGCTGTGTTAGCATTTGCTTTGTCTATCGATAAGAACGATGAGATACAATGTTTTGTTTTGCATGTAAAACTCACCCATTGAACAGATTATCACACGCAATAAATGATGATGACATTGATTCGTAGCGAATTTGGTACAGACGGCAACATGGAGACACGATTGCATCACAAAAATGTATTTTTTGCATAGAGTAGATGCAATTTTTTTGACACCACAAAAATATTCCTGCACTGCCGATTTTGCTGCCAGAATAATGAAAACTCTACCCACTGTTAAACGATGCCTAAATATGCTCCCAGTAACTTTGCGATTCACGCTCGCTGCATGCGGCGTTAGACTAACATATAGTCCCTGAAAAAAGTTTTTTTTTACTTAAATTTTAATTTCAAATATTTGATATTAAAATAAAAAGGAGCCCTGAACAATTCTTAATTTCAGGGACTAACCCAATCTGCAGGGCTAAAGAATGTGGGAATTTTTCTTATCTTGTTACTTGTCAGAGCCACACTCTGTTTACAATCAATCAGTCCTCAGCTGGCCGATTTATGACCTCTGCAGGCCCTTAAGAAAACGTTCTCGAGTTCCTTACTCTGTGCCTTGGCCTGCCACTTTTATTGGGGCTCTATATTAACTGTATCAGGCTTGTAGTAGAATTGACTCAGTCATGAAACTAGAGGGAAGCAGATGGCAAAACCAACAAGAACTCCAACAAAATTATCAAAATCATTTAATTTATCTCCAAAGTCTATAAATGGCATTTGTATCATATCCGGACTTTTCATTGATACAACATACAGGAGAAAGCTGTATATAGGCAGTAAGAAGACAGAACTTTGTCTCCTCATTGAAAAGGTTCTGAACATCTATATACTAAGAGAATGCTCATCACATACAGCATGTAGGAAATGTGTTACCAATGTTACAAAAACCGACAGTCTTTTAACTCTGCTGTAGTCATCATACAAAGCAACAACATCACAATTGTATGGGACCCATGGACGGGATGTGACTAAGAGACTCAGACCAGTTGAAGAATCTTCATCAAAGGAATCACGACGAAAGTCTTTATTCCAAGATTCTGGCCCTGAATTGTGTGAACCATTGAATCAAACAAGTACAGTGACAAGCACAAGAGAACCTGACGGATTGAGGGTAAGTACAGTGCATTTCAACAATAACTGTAGTATCGCTTTCTTGTTTGTAACTTTGGAAATTTAATAAACTTCCTAATTTAAATATATGTGAGTGTGTTTCAAATGATGATATAATCAATTAAGAACAAACACTTCTATTGCTAATTTACTTTACTAGTGTCCAAAACCAAATGCTACCAAGTTTGCAACGTTGTCTTAAAAAAACTGTAACCCGATAGAGTGTACGAATTTGACAAGCATATGACTTGTGAAGAAGTATACACATTCTCATTCTTCAGTAAAATATGCTTTGGATTTTGGGTCTCTTTATATGCACATCGAGTGAATAAATCCCATTTTCAAATTGTTTGTTTCCACAGAATGTTTAAACATTTGAGTTTAGAATTAGTAAAGTAAGCTTGTTTCTCGCAAACATGAAAAGATAATGTTTCAAAATTGGTTTAGGTAAGTTCACTTCAAATTCAAGAGAATTGATGAATATCGTGTCAATCACCAATGTAAGGCAGCGTTTCTTTTGGACACTAGTTAATTTGTTACCATAACTTTACATAAGTCCCTGTTTCTAGTTCTGACTAAAACTGTTATTTGATACAGTCAAACAGTAAATATTCCAAACATAAAACTCCAAATTAATTGTTTTGTCAAGAAGCATACTAGTTATTTACGTTATTTTATATGAGCACTTTAAAATTAAACCATTGGATCATGATCATTCCAATAATTCTTATAAATTCTGTTTAATAAACAAATTGTTTACATTCAATTTATAGTTTTATGATAGCTGGTAATTTTATAATCATATTTGTTTATTAGAGTAAGATATCGTTTGGTTCTTTTCTTTGTTCAACTTGCAGTAGAAAATCTAATAACTATCAGCCAAAAAGTCAAAACTGCAAAATCTCAATGTTTTATGATTTTTTCCATATAACCAAATAATCATCAAATAGTTTTGTCCATATTGTTTAGCAATGTTTATAGTTATTATGCATGTTTACATGTTTACACGTGTATGACTGTGTACTAGTCTCCAGACTGGATTCTCAACACACATGCTCTTAACAGTGTATTATGATAAACACACTATGAATTGCTAATATCTATGGTGTGATAGGAAGGTGTTCTAAAACTAGTCCTGGAAAAAGTCCTGTAGTTACAAAGGAAAATAAATAAAATTGATAACAGTATTATTACACACTATCATTGTCATAAATACTGCCAGTTGTTTTTTATATGTATAAATCTGATAAGTGTCATTTGTAAATCTTAATACATATGGACTCTATAATCTAGATGTTTGAAATATGTTTGTGATATAATCTGACATGATCATTTTTAGATATCATAACACCTGAGCGTTTAACTCAAGTAATGGAATCTTTGTTAATCCTTTAAAAAGAATATTCCCTAGGGTATAATATACCATATAACCATAAAACCCAGGGGAAAAGCTGAGGCATCTAGACTTGCCAACATTGTCTAGACTTAAGAAGGCTCGTTTAATTTTTTCGTTTTAGGGTCTGGAAAACAGACTACATGCGGCGTCAGTTAACAAAGTTGAGTGTAAGAAGTTCATATGAGGCCGAAGTACAATAAAACAAAATAAAAATGATAAATAGCTGTAAGGTAGTTTAAAACAATTGAATTGTGAAGCCATGATATTCTACCTTTGATAGGTAACGTGATTTTTGCCGGCACCAAGTTCTAAGCATAGCATATGTATCGTACGCATACTCCAATTACAATGTCGTGCTGCCGTCGTCTCGCTTCGACAAAGTTCGCAAAAACTGAGTTACAAAACTATGAATCGCTTCCAGTTGTGAACGATTAATATGTAACAGTTCGTTTTGTAGCCGTGTGTCATTCTCGCATCATCGCGTTGCCTTCAGTATTGTATTTTACCAATATTCAAGCAAATCTTGTGAATTTAAAACTTTTTAACCCTTAGTTCCTGTTAGAGGTTAAAAATCTGGACAGCGTAACGCCACCCTTGAGATATTCAAGTCTGAACAAAATTTCACTAAAAGCTTGAACAAATGTATCATCTTCAGAAGTATTACACTGCCTTTAAGTAGTTTATATATACCGCAATGAGTTTTATACCTGTTTTAACTTTGATTGATAACAAAGGTCATTAAAATTAATAAATGAGAACGAGATTATTTGGGCGTATATTAACAAGAATGTTTTTAATTATTACCATAAATTTGTGAATGTATTATGTCCCCATCGAATAATGGGCACGTGCGAAGTCACACAATTGTTGATACTTTTCCATATGCTCTCTATTTGATATATATCAATGTCATGTGAACGGTTAATATTCAATAAACTGGAAACTGCAGTGTACAAAGTATAAACACTGCATTTTGGTGAACATTTTTCCTGCTAACTGAACGGAACAAAGCCATGTGAACAAAGTCATGTAAACATAAGTCGTACTTTATCAATATAACATTGCGAAGTGATGATAACACCCTGATGACATGCTGGTTTCAAAATAATCTGTTAAAATTGTATGATTAGTAATTATAAAAAGTTTCAATTCAAAGTTTATAAGAAGATGCAAAATATGATGCCAGAACGAAGTGCAGTTCAACTGTATAAACAGATGATTCAATATGTTAGGATTGCTTCACGAAAACGCACACAATAAGGATTGAGAAGCGAAGGAGAGGAAGTCATCACAACATCAGGTAACAAGCTACTCTGAGACCGATCCGACAACAGACAAGCCATTAAACTATGACCATCAAAACATCAGGGAACAAGCTACTCTGAGACCGATCCGACAACAGACAAGCCATTAAACTAAGGCCATCAAAACATCAGGGAACAAGCTACTCTGAGACCGATCCGACAACAGACAAGCCATTAAACTAAGGCCATCACAACATCAGGTAACAAGCTACTCTGAGACCGATCCGACAACAGACAAGCCATTAAACTAAGGCCATCACAACATCAGGGAACAAGCTACTCTGAGACCGATCCGACAACAGACAAGCCATTAAACTAAGGCCATCAAAACATCAGGGAACAAGCTACTCTGAGACCGATCCGACAACAGACAAGCCATTAAACTAAGGCCATCAAAACATCAGGGAACAAGCTACTCTGAGACCGATCCGACAACAGACAAGCCATTAAACTAAGGCAACAGATTGCTAGGCTCGTTGAAGACAATCCTATCTGGGTACCGTTTATCCTTAATAGGACGCCTGCTTAAAATACAAACCTGCTACAAATAGATTCCCTTGTGAGAGATTTTTTAAAAAGATCTTTGCATTTAAAAAGACTTTAAAAAAGTATTGACCACGTCTTTCTTACTATCTAACGTCCTTGGATCTTAAAACTAGCCAGTAGACTGATATATGGCTGCAACGTGACTGGTCACAGGTCATGTTTTCTGAGAAGAACAGGTTTTGCACCTTTAGGAACGATGGTCGGCAGCTTATAAACTGAAGAGTTATTGAACGTGTTATTCGAAATGGTATCCATCAGGGTCTGGCCATTTGGGGAAAGTTTGTGATGATAAGAGGACTTCAAATGCATAACGTTTGAGAGCCTGCTTTGGAGCCATACACACATAGAAGGATTTTAAGCAAGACGATACTATATCAAAATCGGCAAAATTGAGAAAGAACTTTCGCAACAACGCTAGTGCAAGTGTGTAAATTTTTACCAATGTTGGTAATTTCTCCCTAAATGAATCCCACCGAACCGTAATGGGATCATCACAGTCGAACGATAAAAAATATTTTCGTTGTTTTAAAAGACGTATCAGCCCTAAGACGTTAAGTGGCAACAGCGACATCTCATGACTCACTCATGACTGTTGATGAAAATTTCGTGTCAAATTCCCCATGTCTCTGCGGCCTTGTTCTTTTGATTGTCAACCATTGACTGAAAGTAATTTCTGTACACTAATATATAATGATATATGTATGTATATATCAACTTTTGTGCTCAGATTGACAGTTAATTCATATAATCAACACATAGTTGTGTGCTCAGATTGACAGTTAATTCATATAATCAACACATAGTTGTGTGCTCAGATATATATATAATATGTAGGGAGCAAAAATCAGTCAGTATTCAAGGGACCTCTCATATGCCTGATGATCGCCACACTGTGTGCGTGAAACTTAAAGTTGCAAATGAGAAGATAAACGTGTAACTCCATTTATATCTATGCTCTACATTCTATGTATTGAGCTCTCTCATACTGTGAACTGGACTATACACATATGTACATAGCTCCCATTACTTTGGTAGAGCACTCTCACCAAGACGCAGTTATACACGTGAAACTTATACAGAATGGACTTATTTCAAACTAGCTACTCGGACAAGAACATCCCAATTCCTTCAAAGAGAATTCCTCAAGAAACTTTTGGAGAAGACAGAGAGCCTAATAAAGCGAATGAGATGGAAAGCCTTTTTCTTCCTTCAATCCGATACAGACAAAGACAGCAGCAGTGAAAACAGCAGCGATGAAGACAAACCTGAAACAGAAAAGTTTGGCTTTAAGTCCAAACGTACGCCACCACAAATAGAAGAAATGACAGCCTTCGAAAATGATCTTCTCAGTATGGTAGAAAGCGTAAAATTTGGGAACGTAAATGACCAATTTATGAACACTCTCAGAGCCGACATGAACACCATTGGCAAAGAAGATAAACTGTTCATTGAGGCAGACAAATCCCGAAATATGTACAAAATGAAAGTTGACCACTATGACAAACTCCTAACAGAAAACATCTCACAGAAATATAAGAATGCGGACCAGAAAGCTGTTGAAGAAATTGACAAGGAATTCAGAACTATATCTAAAGACTTGAACATCGAAGATCGCATTACTAAAACGGTAAAGAGGCCAGCATTTATCACTATCAAAGACCACAAAGACAATTTTGAAACAAACACAAAATGCAGACTTATCAACCCAACAAGATCGGAGATGGGGAAAGCCAGCAAGATAATTCTAGACCATATCAACAACGAAATAAGAGCACAAATCGACGTCAACCAATGGAGAAACACCTCATCAGTCCTTGACTGGTTTCACAGCCTAGAAAACAAAAAGAAGCTATCTTTTCTCGTTTTTGACATCGTTGATTTCTATCCTTCAATATCCCAAGACCTACTCACTAAATGCCTAACATGGGCAAGAAAGTACACAGACATCAAGGACAAAGAGTACGACGTCATTCTACACTCAAGACGATCACTGCTTTACGACAACAAAGGTATGACATGAGTGAAAAGGGACACTAACAACCAGTTTGACGTCACTATGGGCGCTTATGACGGAGCCGAAGTGTGTGAGCTCGTCGGCCTGTACATCCTACAAAAACTCAAGAAAGTAAATGTCAGTAGCACCGGCCTTTAGAGAGACGACGGACTTGCAGTGGTGGAGTCCTCCTCAGGGAGTAGAGCCGACAGGACAAGGAAAGAAATAATCAAAGTTTTCCAAAGTTGTGGATTAAAAATTACAGTGGACGCAAACCTCAAATCTGTGAACTTTCTTGATGTTAACCTTGACCTACAGACAGGTAAGCATCAGCCCTACCGGAAACCAAACTCTGACACCGTCTACATAAATGCAAAGTCCAACCACCCACCAAATATCATCGAAAATATGCCAAATGCCATCGTCAAAAGAATCTCGATGCTCTCATCAAACAAAGAAATATTCCAAAAGTCCATGCCCTACTACACAACAGCCCTCAAATCAGCAGGATACGATGTTGACGCAGAATATATGGCTGACTGCAATGACAAAACAAAAAGGCGAAAGACAAGATCCAGAAAAGTTATTTGGTACAACCCACCATACAGCAAGAATGTCAAGACAAACATCGGAAAAACCTTCCTCAGGATTGTTGACAAACACTTCACCCGTGGACATAAGCTGAACAAGCTATTCAATAGATCTACGCTGAAAATCAGCTACAGTTGTATGAAGAACATTCAGCAAACCATAAAAGGCCACAACAGCAAAATAATCAAAGCAAACCACTCCAATCAAAAAGCCAAACTATGTAACTGCAGACAGAAAAACAACTGTCCCCTCAACGGAAAATGCTTGACGAGTGACGTCATCTACAAGGCTACGGTAGAAACAGACATAAAAACTGCTTCATACATAGGTCTTGTGAGTGGTCCTTTCAAGACGCGATACAATAACCACACCAAGTCATTTCGTCTTGAAAGATACGAAAAAGAAACAGAACTCTCAAAATATATCTGGAAACTCAAAAGAAAAAACACAGAATTTAAAATCAAATGGGAGGTTGTCAGAGAGTCTAACACAAACAAGAGGGACTCAGGTAACTGCAATCTGTGCATGGAAGAGAAGCTCACCATACTCAGCTTGAGAGAGAACATTCTGAACAAAAGAAGCGAACTACTATCAAGCTGTCGCCATGGGAACAACCCAAGCTATGTTAGAAAAAAGTAGACTTTGTATTCAAGGGACCTCTCATATGCCTGATGATCGCCACACTGTGTGCGTGAAACTTAAAGTTGCAAATGAGAAGATAAACGTGTAACTCCATTTATATCTATGCTCTACATTCTATGTATTGAGCTCTCTCATACTGTGAACTGGACTATACATATATATATATATATATATATATATATATATATTCTTTAAAAATAACAAACTGAAGATTGGTCTTCATATAAGTTCATTACCAACCGGTTTCACAACATAGTAATCATCAGGGTAACTTATACATTGTGTTGCTAATGGAATAGCGTAAACAATGACAAGGGACGTAATTCATGACGTCATATGCATACCACTAAAAATATATATAGTAAATGCGACGTCATCATGATTTCATATTAGTTACAGTTCAATTTAGGGGTATATCTATCAATAAAGAATCGTTCGTTTATTTTCCTCAGCTCTTTATTATCTGTGCGCATTTTGTAGATAGGACAGATTGTGAACTGGGGATTGCAATTCTTTGCGCATTCATCTATATGTGCGGTAAGGGGTATACATCTATAGTTTGGTGTTTTAATCTGTTGTTTATGCACTCGGACTCTCGCCCTTAATGTATCCCCCGTTTGACCAATATACTATTCGTAACAACCAGCACATGTTATTACATATATTAGATTTCTGGAGGTGCAAGACATACTTTCCATTATTTTGAATTTTGAATTATTCCTAAAGGTGAATGAATTTACCTCCAAAATGTGTGTACATGTGCCGCAATTCGGCCTAGTACATTTTGTGATACTTCCAGGTTTTTTATCTTTAAAGCTATAAAAAATAATTAAATATTTAAATATATATAAAAGCTCTGAAATACGTGAGAAATGTAAAAAACCTCTCGACTCCCTATATCCAATCAGAACCAGTAAATGACTTCAAGCTTCGACCTCTTATTGCTGGGCAAATGTGTCCAACACTTAGGTTAAGCAATTTTATGGACGTATTGCTAAAGCCTTTTACAAAAGATACGAGACACAAAAGATTTTCTCAGTAGCCTCCCAAAGACTGTAGCTGGTAGTACTAAACTTGTTAGCTTTTATGTAGTTAACCATTATTCAAATATACCACATGATCTCGAGATAACAGCTATCTGATATTGGTTAGACAAACGCCCCTCTGTTATACCAGAATTAATATCAAAGGTATTCATCATTGAAAGTATATTCTTCATCCTGTATAATGACACATTCCATTTTGCTAGCTCCCATTATAAACAGATAAAAATACCGCAATAGAGACCAAAATGGCACCGACGTATGCCTCACTTGTCCTTGGCTATTTGGAAACAAAATTATACTCAAAAATTGAGGAAAACTTTGGTCAAGAATTCAGTAGGGAATTTGAAACAAAATAGAAGCGATTCTTAGATGATTGTTTCATCCTATGGAACCAAAATGAAACTGATTTAAAATGGCTTACAAATGAATTAAAAATTTACTTCCAAGTTTGACATTTACAAAAGAGGAGAGCAATTCACAACTTCCTTGTTGAAATGTTCAAGTATCCATCTCGAATAATAATGTATACAGATGTGTTGTATAAACCTACTGACTCTAAACAGTTCCTAGACTTTAATTCATATCACACGCGTCATAAAAAAACAGTGTCCCTTATTCACTAGTAAGACGCATCCGGATGATAGTTTCAGATTCTGATCGTGTAGAATATAGATTAAATGAATTAAAATAACTATTATTACAAAGAAACTATCTAAGGGAAATTATTGATGAAGTCATTCAACGAGCAAGGGAACAAAACAAAAAATAACTTCAAGAGTTAAAGGAACAGGTACAAGAAAACGTCTTTAAGTTACCATTTGTGTCAACATCCCAGAAACCCTGAAATATTCCCCAAACTTAGAGAAACGCTTCAACCCTTACAAAGGTGTGATACCTTAAAGGACAAACTCACACAGGTTACTCTCATCAAAAGTAAAGGACAGGGTAAAAGTATTAAAGATATATTAACAAAGGCTAAATTTGATCAGTCAGATTCTGGTGAAAAATCAATTGGCAAGTGTGGTAGGCCAAATTGTGGAACATGCCCGTACCTATTACAAGGAAAGGAATTGAAGTTTAAAAGTGGACACCTATTCTATGTACGGGAGAACATGACATGCGCATCTAAAAAATACTATATGTTATAGGTATATGATACATTATAGAAAATTTGCTGTCGATCCAATATATAGCTAAATCAAAAAGTGTAGAAAATATTTTATACATTTCTTTATATATTTACCCATTTATATTAAACATCGCATCCTCCTGACACGCCAAAACACCTCTTTTGTCTAATTTTGGAACGTTCCAACGTTATGTAAGCTAATCAACAACTAAAATCTCACTACCGATCCGTCCAATGGATTTTTCTGTCCTAAACTAGAAATTCGGCGCATAGGTATGCGACCATGTTATCAAGTGCAGTAGATGTGGCGAGGATTACATAGGACAAACTGGAGATACACTCAGATCACGAGTGGTGGTCCATAAACAGCTAATTAAGGACCCCTCTTGTCGCTGCATACCACTCAGCGAGAGATACATGTATACGCCGGGAATATTAGTCCCCATTTCAAAATATTTCATTTTTACAAAGTCATGTCAAACAGTGATGAAAGACGGAAAGTTAAAGAAAATTACTTTATCAAGCTGATTAGACCACAATTAAATAGAATTACTTTTACATAGAAAGTTGCATTATCATATCATCAAACTGCTTCGTTATGTACATGACGTGAATGTGTTAAAAACGTCATCTGCATGTGTGTAAAGCATTGTACACTATTCCTTCTGTGACGTCACAATAAAGCAACGTCATAAGGACCCTATGATGATCACCGTGAAGGTATTTTAAGGTGAATTACGTTGAGTCATAAACCTGATAGCTTGGCGGAGAAAGAATTATTGTTTATAAACAAATTAAAGCCAAAGCTAAACCAAAATATAATCTAATTAACTTCACTTCCAATGTGCATGTGCACAATGTTTTCATTTGTGTTTCTACGGAAACGTACTCCCGTAAATATGTTGCACTGTGACGTCATAATTGTATTTGATGACGTCATTAAAACTGACTCAACGTCATTAGCCTGAAGATGCCGAAAGGTTGAAAGTACTAGTGAATAAAGTCATCGAAGTTTCAACAAATCCTTTTTTTTTCTCTTTATATATATAATTTCTGTAAGCTTTTCCTCTTTATGTTATTTCAAAGGCTCAGTATAACGGTTTCTTTTTGGCTAATTATATATAAGGTTTACATGTACATACCTATAATGATTTACTTCGTGAATGTAAGGCACAGCCTTTTGTAATCTTATAGTCATTATCATATTCAATATTTATTATTTAATTCAGAATCATAATGGCAGTATATCATGTTGTTGATGTTTTCATTGCCTTCAACACTACAAATACCTTCACAAACCAGCGACGCGCAGCTTGTACATAATCAAAACAATCGTCTGTCCGCTCACTTATATCATCCGTCCCAGTGGTGGAAGATTTCTATAAGCAAACAAAACATATATACCAACATTTTATATCAACAAAACGCCCAAATCAATGTAAATCGCTCTATCCCCTGATCTTTTTCCTAGGGACTAAATCTGGTAATTCTTAGTCTGTTTGATAACTTTCATTTCTGCCGATCGTATGATCAGATTTGAAATGATTTATGGACATTTGAAATAATGATAATTCATAAGATGTCCAAAAATATTTGTGTTCTCACCTCATTGCCAAATAAAAAGTTCTCCCCGAAACAGTAGTCTTCCCATTATAATGTAGACAATCTTGACAGATAAACCGTACATGATTGTAACCTTCAGTGTATGTGTCTATCAAACATTTGCGTTATGTTTGGGTTAGCAACGGTCGTCGTTGAGCAATTTTCATGTCGGTGTATCCAGTTGAGGGACCTACATAAATTACTTGACTGGCTTGTACAGTGACAGGCGACAAAGACACACTCTGTGATCTATTGGACTCACCAGTGGCGACCTCGATTAATGTGTTCTTTCATACAGAAGTACTAACTTCTATGCCTCAAATGTATCATTATAATGCTGGTCGGTTCGTGAGAGTGACATAAAGAAAGTATTTCCAGCAGGCACAACGATAAATATTGAATGACATTGTAAGGAGGTTTAAATGTAATCGGTTGTGAAAATGCTTTTAAACATTTAAAGGGGCAGTAGCACGCTTTTAGGGTGAATATAAGGTGATAAATCGTTCCAATTGAAGGATAATGTATTTAACCTAAATAAACCAGTAATAAATCAAATATCAAATGCAAAATTCAGCCATAAGATTCTTTTTTTTCTGTAAAAAATGAATTAAAGGCGTTCACACAAAAATGGCCGCCTATGGACTTTGTGTGAATCTTAGTCATTTGTTCTCTGACCATGGATGATTGGTTTGTGTTATGAGATTTTATACACTATCAAAATAAATATAGATATATATATCAGTAGAAAATGGAAATATGAAAAAAAAATTAAAACGTGCTACTGCCCCTTTGAAGGTAACAAGTAGCGACTATGATCGGAACCGGTCATATTTTATCTAGGAAACTTATCTCAAACAGGTTGGAAAATAAAGTATAAGTAAATACAGATTCAAAGGTTTACGAACTACATGTATATCAAACATATAAATGCCCTTGTGGTTTTGTCTTTGGTACATAATTATATGATAAATATATTCAGATCTGGATTTTTGACAAGCATAAAGCTAATTATTTAAAAACTTGGAGCTGTATTTCTGCATGGTTGCGCACTCTGACACGTATTCTAAATATAACTCATGTATATGTGGCAGACAGTTGTATATATGTGTATTTTATAATAAAGTTGTTATTCATTTAAAGTCTTTCTGTTTTATTGATATGTTGCAAGTTGCAGGTTATTACTTTCAAGTTGTTCTGGGAGTAGTATCATAAGGTTAGGTTTTCTTATGCATTGGGTCAGTCTATCTATAAATAAAAGGGAGGTTGGGTTATGTCATTTTACTATCATCTATTCATGCTTCAATTAACCCAATCTGTCCTCTCATTGGCTGATTTGAATCAGTCAATGTTCTGCCATTTTGCATGCACTTCTCTCACTACACTGAGCACAGCAAGATGATATTGCACTGACAGACGAATAAGAAGTTTAGATATCATAAACTAAGGTTAGTAATCAAAGCAATTATCAATCTAAATGTAGTTTATAGGATAATGTAAAGTATTTTTATGAAATTGCATAAATCATTTATTTCATTAACTTTGCAAAACTAAACTTTGTAATTGTAATGGTAATGGTTGATGCCGCCATTTTGAATAACTTCTAATGTAAATCATCTTCTTCATTTATAACATTTTAAACTAAAGTAATCTTTTATTTCTATCTTCTCTTTGTATGAATGTATTCTGAGTGAATGTTTAATGAGGTGAGTGAAAGATTATTTGATGAAACTTAAAGGTGTGACTAATTCATTCATTGTAGTTCTTATGATTTTTATATGCATTAGTCATCATGTCTATAAGGTACATAAATAACATTTTATTTATGATACTATTCTTGTCTTTAGGACATCATGATGATTTGCAGTTAGAATCGTGGTTATGGATTGATCACCCCGGAACCACATTTAGGGTATGCTATATTTGCATATTGATATCTTTTATCATGTTTTGTATATATTTCTAATAATGCTATCAAAGGCATTATGACATGTTCTTGATGTTGATAATAATCATCACAATGTGCTGATTAGTTGATGTTAATATTATATGTCTGTGTGTGTTTAGTTCACTATTTATGTATTGTGAACTGGAGCTAATAATGAATTGTCTCCCTTGCTTGGTATGTGCCATATGAAGCACCTATTATTAAGCTAATGTTTTATCGAGTAATTGTGTAATTGGTAAGACATAACTTATCAGTAATCATAAAGTGTAATATATCTTTGTGATGTTTGGTTGCATAATATAATATATTGTGTAATGATGTTTTGATGAGTGATCAATATATTTTATGTATGTTTATGCAATGTTATGATAGATTTTATATTGTATGCAATTGTGTTTTACAGGGTGTCTTATATCCATATTGTGCTAGCTTAGAACGAGACGAATAAATCCTCGCACCCCGTGACCCCTTGTTGGTTGTTCCTTATGGCCCGATAAGACCCGGTTACATGTATATGTATCATCCCAACTTGGAATCCCGTCCCATCTTAAGATGGGACGCGTCCCAACTTGGAATCCTAAGTTGGGACGTCCCATCTTAAGATGGGACGGGGAATATTAAAACATGCATGTAATTATCTTATTTAAACATGAATTGTGATAAAAATGATATTTATTATTACTTACGGTATATACGTTTGACACGTACAAGAAAAATGAAATTTGATGTTGATTTACTCGACTTGCGGGCTTGGATTCAACTCCCACCTTCTACAAGCGAGTGAACACAACAAGTATGTAAAAACACGATGTCAACATTCATTTACTGATCATATTTATTTGCATTTACGCTTTATAACACATCGATGATTTAGTATACATCATTTTCTGTTCTTTTTCAGTCATAAACCATCAACATAGGAATTGAAACAAAGTAAACAAACTAAGAAACAACATAACAGCACAGACCAAGCGACCTTTTTTTGAAAATGAACATAAATTGTCATAAAATAAATGTTGTAAATAAACTTATCTGTATTTAATATACTATGAAATACATGTATTAAGAAAATCAACAAATAGACCCTCTTTATTTATTTACTATAGATAATATCGCCTTCAAATGTGAAACCAGCTTACCTTATACAAAGAAATGAATAATCCAAATGTTGTTGTTGGATTGGGGTTTAACGTCTTCTTCACCATACGGTGATATCGCCGACGTGGGGTCTAAGCCTGAGTTATTTCCAAAAAAAGGGGCATGAGATTTAGAATAGGTCTTAGGCAAATGTACATAGAAATCCGATGTAAAGGCTTTTCTCAATGTGTGTTACAACGCATTCCATTCCTAAACTAAGCACTGTGGGTAAGTTAATCTGACAGCTTGGCATGTTAGAGAATTAGAGACTGACATTGAGTCATTCATGTCAGCAAGCAATTCCAATCAGTCATGAATGGGCACCAATTTGACAACTGTCACTAATGTATGGTTAAAACAACACTGAGTTGGGGGAAGAAAAATCTTGTTGTTTTTAAACAGGCTGTAAAATGGTTTGTTTACTTATCATGTAACAAGCTTGATTAAATCAAATATAAACACATTTAAAAAACGTTATTGATGTATGTGTTTGTTGAAAGGTTTATGTGTATGAAAGGTTTACCAAAATGTGTAACATTCAACAACTCTTAACTGAGAGAACAAAAATTATTGTTGAACATTAAACACCTAGCACAAAATTAACATATTGATGGATAAAACTTATTGAAAGAATCTTGGATTTTAATTCCAGGAAGAAAACATGTCCTTTCCTGAAATGAAAACATTGATAAAGAGGAAGATGGAAATGAGATTCATGTCTGAGAATTTGGAGTCATTATTGGTTAAAATGTATTTCTTGTAAATAATAAATAGTATGTATTAACAAATTACATTCAAGTTGTATTGTCATAATATGATATGTTAGTGTCAAAATTTTATTTTATATTTTCAGTTATCAGTCAAAACCAATAGAAATTCTCAGTTGGGACAGCCATTTCTTGGGAGTTTTGAGTCATTATTGGGTAAAGTTTATTTTTCTGTAAGTATGTAATAATTTAATTACATAAAACATTCAAGTTGTAGTGACACTAAAATATCCCAACTTGGAATTTCTATCGGTTTTGACTGTTAACTCATTTAAAATATAAAATAAAATTTTGACATTAAGATATTATATTCCTACACTATAACTTGATTGTATTATGTAAGTTCACACTATTTTATAAATTTAGAAAAATAAACATTAACCGTAAAGGACTCCAAAGTAACAGACATGGCCGTCCCAACTTGGAATTTCTATCGGTTTTGACTGCTAACTCATTAAAAATATATAATAAAGTTTTCACACTAAAATATTATATTACGACAATACAACTTGATTGTTTTATGTAACTATATACTATTTCATACTTACAGAAAAATAAACTTTATCCAATAATTATAATGACTCAAAACTCTCAGACATGGCCGTCCCAACTTGGAATTTCTATCGGTTTTGACTGTCCACTCATTTAAAATATAAAATAAAATTTTGACACTAAGATATGATATTCCTACACTATAAATTGATTGTATTATGTACGTTCATACTATTTTTTTAATTTAGAACAATAAAAAATAACCGTAAAGTACTCCAAAGTAACAGACATGGCGGTCCCAACTTGGAATTTCTATCGGTTTTAACTGCTAACTCATTAAAAATATAAAATAAAATTGTGACACTAAGATATGATATTCCTACACTATAACTTGATTGTATTATGTAAGTTTATTCTATTTTATAAATTTAGAAAAATAAAAAAATAACCGTAAAGTACTCCAAAGACACAGTGCTTAGTTTAGGAATGGATAGCGTTGTAACACACATTGAGAAAAGCCTTTACATTGGATTTCTATGTACATTTGGATTATTCATTTCTTTGTATAAGGTAAGCTGGTTTCACATTTGAAGGCGATATTATCTATACTAAATAAATAAAGAGGGTCTATTTGTTGATTTTCTTAATATATGTATTTCATAGTATATTAATTACAGATAAGTTTATTCACATTTATGTTCATTTTCAAATAAAGGTCGCTTGGTTTGTGCTGTTATGTTGTTTACGTTGTTTCTTAGTTTGTTTACTTTGTTTCAATTCCTATGTTGATGGTTTATGACTGAAAAAGAACAGAAAATGATGTATACTAAATCATCGATGTGTTATAAAGCGTAAATGCAAATAAATATGATCAGTTAATGAATGTTGACATCGTGTTTTTACATACTTGTTGTGTTCACTCGCTTGTAGAAGGTGGGAGTTGAATCCAAGCCTGTAAGTCGAGTAAATCAACATCAAATTTCATTTTTCCTGTGCGTGTCAAACGTATATACCGTTAGTATTAATAAATATCATTTTTAACACAATTCATGATTAAATAAGATAATTACATGCATGTTTTAATATTCCCCGTCCCATCTTAAGATGCGACGTCCCAACTTAGGATTCCAAGTTGGGACGCGTCCCATCTTAAGATGGGGCGGATCCGCATTTGGGATGATACATATATATATACACAAAGAACTTAATTAAGCACCCCCTATTTTGTAAAATGAACTTGGGTGCTCTTGGACTATTTGGATTATTTTGATGTATTGACCACTCCAGATATAAAAATTGCTTTGTTATTGACTATTTAATTGTACTAAAAATCGCTAATGTGCAAAAATAATGAAAATATGAGAAAAACTGTGAGACTACTGAATTTTGGCCAAATATAACTATTGTCACATGGGGAAAACTACACATTAAACTTTGAATGTTATGAATTAAAAGTAACATTTCTGATCCCTACATGTAGTTGACATTTATACACTAAAACACTCTTTATCATGCATGATAAGAGGCTAGCAAGACATTGAATTTTCAGTTCTTTTTTCATTAAAAATTTATAAAATGCCTACAATCTAAACATCTGTAAGTAAATTTGAGATTCCTTGAGTTGAACTTGTTGATCAAACACTTCTCCTTCCTTAAGATAAGCCATTATCTTTGACAGTGACCGATTAATGTCTTTGTGCAGTGTTCTACAAATTCGATATTTTATAATTTTGGGATTTTGAAGCTTCATACTGCTTTAACGATTGACTTTTGCTATGGGGTTATTTACTTAAAATTCATCAATTCATTTAAGAGAATGATAATAATCACATTGCAGCAAAAAATATTGACTTTCATTTTCAATTTTAAGGTAACTTGAATCTTGACTAAAAAATACCGAGTTTTTGAAAAACAAGTTATTCAGTGACAGTGAATCGTAAACCGTATGATTTTTTAGATGACCATTGTATCAAAACATCCTTATTGTTTGCCTGTACATTTGTTTTGTTTTTTCTGTTTGAAAAAGTGGGGGGTGCTTAATTAAGTTCTTTGTGTATATATAACCAATTTATTGAAAGAACTTCACAGGACTGGAATCGGAAACTTCCTATCTCATGTTATTTATCTATACAGAAATTAAAAAATTTTAATTGATGTTTTTAAACATATAAGTGATAAAGTGAAAATTTCAGTTTAAAAAACTAATATTTCACTTTCAATGAGGTTATAGGTCAATCGCTATAAGACTGAACCTTCCATTCTCTACACAACCTTTACCTCTCATTCAACCCTGTTCGTTCTTGTTGGTTTTATGAACAAGAATGACCATGCATTCAATTTGTGGTCCCCCTCTCTCCCTAGACCTTTCACGGTGTTTGCTCTTCGTTTTAAAAATGCGTTTTTCAAAACCCCGCATGAACCCAAGTAGCTAACAACTTTCCATTTTCAACACAACCTTTACCTCTCATTCCACCCCGTTCGACCTTGTTGGTTTTCCTGTGTATTCTTACTATGTTGCGACTACAAAGTACCTCAAATGTTCATACTACGTTCTACTGCGTTTTAGTAACTGTGCCGCCCTCAATGATCTAATCATACTCGAAGAGCACATGTATCTACTAAATCCTCGACAGATAACTGCATAAAGGCAGCCTTAATGATTATTAAAGACTGTTGACCAAAAATAGGTAAAAATCGATAATTATCGGAACATTGACTCTGGATTATTAAAACCCACACATTTCTTGAAAATCTGTTTTTCTAGATAACTAATTTTAAAAGTCACTCCGTGAGTTGCTGGGGGTCATTTATGTCAAACTATAACAATAGTGTCATCTGATCGCGAAGTATCGACTGTTGCGGAACGTATCATTTTAAAGGTAATCGAGGACGCATAGTGACATGGTTTCAAGTCGCGGTTATCTAAAACCGGACAATCAGTCAAAACTGATTTTGAAAACTTATCTAAAGCAGATAGCTTTCAAGTTATGAGTTGATATTGAATGATGGCCTCTGCGAATATTTATGTCTTTCTTATGTTTTTTTATTGAAAACACGTATTGATAATATAACTCCGTTTGGGTAATGAATATGTGAAATATTTCAAATTCATATCATGTCTAAAGGCATTTAAGGTCGTATCAAGGTAAAACTATATGTGATGAAAATCTCGGAGTTAATTTTAAAATTGCGTGTTTTTAAGGTTCCAAGGTAAATTACAACCATATCCGAATGAAATACGTTAGCCATACCCTTTTAACACAATTAAGACTAACATATAGTTCCTGACAAAATAGTTTATGACTAACCTGATTATCTATAAAAAAAGTTATAATGAAATGAAAATGAATCCTGAAGAATACTTTATTTCCTAAAGCTGATGCAAATAGATGTGGCAGTCTATATTTTAGTGTACATAGTTTTAATTCAGTTTTGCTCAGATAGGACATTAGTATATCATAGTATATTAATTAGTTTAGTTTAGTACAAAATAGTGAATTTATTCATTGAGCAAGTTATATTTTAACTCTTATGTTTTAGTATAGCAAGCTAACCTGTTGTCGCCTACTAATTAACTCTGCACTCACTGCACAAGCCACATCCGTATCCATATTTGCCATGAGTCATGATTAGGGGCACATTTTTCATCTTCTCCTCCATAACCAAAATACTGAAACTCTGTGTACAGACGTCTTGAATAGTAAGGATTATATAATTTATTTATAGCTTTGATGGCCCTGTGGTGAATAATATGGGTCACAGGGGCCAAACTCTTTAAACCTTTTTTTCTTTTTCTCCAGAACAAAAAAACCTTGAAAGCTGAAACATTGTGTACAGACGTTTAGACTAGTGAGGATTATTATTTATAGCTTTGGTGACCCTGTGACGTCTCATAAGAGACACATTCTAAAAAAACTGTTTTCATCTTCTTAGTTATAATTTTTAGTCTTGGTTGCCCTGTAGTCCCTTATATATAATGGTCACAGATGCCATGCCCTTAAAACATTTTTTCACGTTCTTCTCCCGAAGCATAAGGTCCCAAAGGCTTAAACCTTATGTACAAACTCCTTGACTAGTGTGCATTATAATTTATAGCTTCGGTGACCCTGTTGCCCACAGAGATTATGCCCTAAATACTATTTCCGTCTTCTCAAGATGGTTATGGCAGACAAAGCTGAAACATTTTATACACACTCTTTAGTAATGAGGATTCTCAATTTTACATTTGGTGACCTTGCGGGCCCCTACCACTGCCACACGCTAAAGCAAAATTTGTATGAAGCCTGTGCTACAGACGCAATGGATGGATTTGTTTTGTTACTGATAAGATAAATATCCTTCAGATGATTATATTTTGGTTGTATAAAATGGTAATGGTTATATAATGTCAAATATGAACTCTTTTGTTGAATTATTTGAATGGAAGTGAAAGAAGTTAGTGAGTTATCTCCCCTTTCCATATACGTGTGTCAAAAGTATCAAAGACAAAATGTGTCTGCCTTTGTGAAAAAAACATGAAATTCAGTACCCACTGAGGCAAGGTTAACTTTTAATGTTTAAAAACAAACAAAAACAAAAACAAAAAATGAAAACAAGTATACAAACTGTCATTTATTGTTGATTACATTTACTTTCCCTGCATTTCAAGTAGGAAAATTAGACGGGAAACACAGAAAAAAATTCAGCGTTCCTTAACTAAAGGTTTCCTATAGAAGTATTGATACTACTCAAAAGAAACTAGGGAACATTTGTATATTGACTCTTATTTACTTTAAACATTAGCAAATGGTTTAAATTTAAATTTATGTATTTAGATTAACATTATCATACTTACATATTGGAATCAAATACTGCTGCGTTGTTTTGAGCTTTAATATCGAAACAAAGCAGGGGTCAAACACTAAAGTCACATATTATCAGATTGTTCAAGTTACAGGATGCAGTTTTGTCAAGGGTGACCTTTGCTTTAAAAATTATATCTATAGAATTACAAGCTATATAAAGACATTTTCCTGAAAATGTCATTACAAATCCAAAATTCGAAAATAAAGAACATTTTTTTTAAATCACAGTTTCTTTTAAAATGTTCCAAGTTTTATAAAATGGGGTCTAGCCAAAATGCATGGGGGTGAACATAACTTCAAACAACAACCTTGATTTTGTGCTGCAAACATTTCAAGTTGGTTCCAATGTAAAATACCTCTTGAGTGTTCCTTTAATTCTGTTGAGTAGTGTACAACCATTACATTCCCGGATTTGATGAACATGAATTATTTAATGTATAGCTGTATACAATATGTAATTATTATCAGCATAGTTATCATCTGTTTCGGAAATTGTTGTCTTCTACATTATGACAATACCTAAAAAGAGACGATTCAACAGAAATTAAACACATTATATATTTCATGTCTGTAAGACTTTTTTCGCTGAACAGGAAACATGAATTTGAAAGACTCTCAAGAGTTTTACAATATATGTAGGCCAGTTTCATAAAAAAAAACATCAAAGAATCATATCTTATTCACATGCATTCATTTAAGTCTTTTTCATTCCTCGCGAATAAGAAATATTAGAATATACAGAAACTGTTCGTCATGAAGTAGTCATCTAGTAGTTGTGGATATTACAAATTATTACCCTTATTGGAAGTTGTACCCAGGGTAGTAATTGTTTTCTGCAAGTCCCAAGGGAGTTTTTCTTTTGACCCAATCAAATTAGATGGTTTGTTGGACTATTTCATTCATCTTTCAAACTTGTTTTCGAATGACAATTGAATCGTTTCCTGTATTTCAAATCTAAACAAGTTCAATGTATTCCTGATGTTACATGTGCAATAATGTTACTCGGTAAATTGTTTCGTTTGATGACAATGAAGTCATACACACGAGCGACAATGACGTTACAGTGCCAATGGCGACGACATAATTTCAGCTTGCTCAGGTTTGTATTTTGTCAGCGTAGGACGCCGCAAATCACTTCGAATTAATACATAACTTGAAATGACGTGCAAACAAATAAAGAATAAACACCAACAACAGATAAGTTAAATTATATAAAACACTTCGTAAGGGATATTTCATCGACGACAAACGAGTATGAGTTAAGAGTTAAGAGTTATGAAATCAATAATATTGGGAAATATGATATGTCACTCCTCGTTACTCGTTTTTTTATTATCAAGTTCTTTGCTACTCGCATGATGAGTCTAGTCATTGCTATGTTTTAAAGAGACCCTTCGGCCAGATCCTTAAATTTCATGGTATTTTTTTCGGCATTCATACATGACAAAACACTCATTGTGATTTAACTCATTTTAAGAATCATCTCATTACACCAAATAAATGACAATAATTAGTTTTTAATGGAAATATCATTTTGTATGTGCAAATGACTTCACAAGTTCTATTTTCATGCAAATTCTATCAACTAATAAATACCCCTCAAAGACGATACACTATTAACTAAAGTTTTATCTTTTGTTTGCTAAAGATATATTTTGAACATTAAGCGTGACGTGGGTCGTTGTTACGATTTGAGCAGGATCGTGATTAAATGTTTGCATATAACAACTCTTTTGAAAATGATACTTCTCAGCAACTGTCAGTTTGCATCGATTGAATAAAATTATTAACCAGTTTGACACTTTTGGACTCAATAAATTCAGAGTGTCTCTTTAAAAGTCTTAACGATTTGTCTGGAGGAATTCCATCATAACCCTCCCGCTGTGCCACTTGTATTGGTGTCCTCCCATTCTTGTTCTCTTTCTTCTCGAAGCCTGTCAGCCCATGTAGACCTACCAGGTACTTCACCATGTCTACATGACAACCTATACAGGCAACATGTAGAATGTTGTTGTTATCATCGTCCACTGTGTTGATATCAGCTCCTTTGCTCCGTAAGAAGTCTACGAGTTGCTGATGGCCTTTCTCTACAGCAAACATCAGAGGAGTTCTCCCGTACTGTCCTCTACATTCTATGTCAGTGACGTTCAGTGACAACACATACTTCACCATGTCTACATGACCACCTATACAGGCAACATGTAGAATGTTGTTGTTATCATCGTACACTGTGTTGATATCAGCTCCTTTGCTTCGTAAGAAGTATACGAGTTGCTGATGGCCTTTCGCTACAGCGCACATCAGAGGAGTTATCCCGTGCTGTCCTCTACCTTCTATGTCAGTGACGTTCAGTGAAAACACATACTTCACCATGTCTACATGACGACCTATACAGGCAACATGTAGAATGTTGTTGTTATCATCGTCCACTGTGTTGATATCATCTCCTTTGCTCCGTAAGAAGTCTACGAGTTGCTGATGGCCTTTCTCTACAGCAAACATCAGAGGAGTTCTCCCGAACTGTCCTCTACATTCTATATGAATCTCACGTTTATCCAACAACTTCTTAACAATATGATTATTACCTCCTATACATGCATAATGAATAACACTTGAATCAAGATCAGTTACAGCTGAAATATCGCAATTGGCCTGCACTAGGAAGTCAAACATATTTTCTTGCCCACACCATGCAGCTTCCATGACAGCAGTGCGTCCATCTTGTCCACGACAGTTGACAGCCGCTCTCCTCTGAGATAGGAGTTCCTTCACCTTGCCCAGATTCCCCTGTCTGACGGCTTGGAAGAATGTTTCCTTATCAGCGATTGAGATGACAGGCACCTCAAGATGAGTTAGTTTCTCATCTGTTAAATATTTAAAGAAAAATGAACCAAGGTTAATAAATATCATGAGAATCATACCGTTTAAATTCTACTATTCGTTGATCTAAAGTATTGGTATGAAAATTATTTGGAATGAAGGTATGGATAAAACTTATCTTAATAATTGAATGAATGTTGGTCTAAGCTTAGTCAAAAGGGATCAGATAAGATAATCTTTATTGTCACATAAGGCAATTTCTTTGGGTATAATTACAATTCTCAAGCAATGTGATGATAAGTTATAATATCTAAATCAATTAACGTCAACCCAGTTGACATAGCCTAGAATAGACAAGTTTTGTATACATGAAAAACATGATGCAGCTTTAGAAAGAATTATTCTCCAATGCTGCACGGAATGAATGATTTGCGGAACCTGTTTGTTCCAAATGTCGGCATACGTAGCCTGCGTCCAGAAGGCCATGTCGAATATACCAAGAAAATAGGATGGGAAGAATCACCTAAAAAACTCCTTTTTCTTATACCTGCTACTCATATAAACTGCCGATCGTTTCAAGAAGAAGCCTTATAATTGAAGATGGAGTATTAACATTTTGTGTCAAGTTTTCTAAATTTTAAACAGACAGATTCAAACTTTAAAAAAGTTAAATATTAGGACACTTTGTAAAACAACAAATTGGTGGTTTGATCAATTTTTAATTAGTTCACTTTCCACAAGAACTGTATACGTTGTTGTCTTTTCCTATATATTCCTCAGAATTCTCATTTCAAGAAAGTTAAGAATCAGTGATAGTACCCGAATACTTATATTCATTTGCTTTTGTTCTCCTAAATCAATAAAGAGTGGAAAGAAGTAGAAAAAGTATAAGACACAGTATATATAATATTATATTTGTGTGTGTTTGTGTGTACATGTGTGCATATATATAAATATATATTCTAGCAGAGGATCAACTTCATCTGAAAGGAGATTATTTAACTCACCATCTGTCAATGTATGGCTCCTCACAGTGGCTCCACTTGCAGTTCGCCCATCCTTTTAATACAAGAGGTTTTAACCCTTACGATGCGGCTATATATTTTTGCTCTACAAGCCCACGTGGCGGAATTGTTTTGTCCGGTGCCAGCCACCGTTATATCCTGATTAACCGCTTTTTTATTTTTTGCGCGGATATACATATGATACATGGAAAAAAAGACAATTCTCTCTTCTATACGATGATGTAAAAATTATAAAATTATCTCTAATGGTTCGTGAGATATAAATGCCGCAAGGTGGGTACCCTCAATCATTTTGAGGTAAACACATTTTTTGCGGCACTTGTCGCAACGCTTTGCCGCTTCTTTATTTTTGTGCGCGGATATACATATGATACATGGAAATGAAGACAATTCTCTCTTCTACACGATGATGTAAAAATTATAGAATTATCTATATTGGTTTGTGAGATATGAATGCCGCAAGGTGGGTACCCTCAATCATTTTTGAGAAAAGGTTTGATATTTTATATCCGGGAGCAGCCAAGACTGCTTGCAGTCAATATATAGCCTTATCCTGAAAGTTACGGATTTCGCCAAGAGGGCTTACGTGCCATTTTATATTTGGCCCGTAAATATCACGCGCCCCGCATCGTAAGGGTTAAGATGGTTTATGCGACCCAAAATATACATGAAATGTTTTGCCAATTTCACAATATATATATTGATTATTTTACGAGCCAAATAATTTGGATATTTATATTGCAAAGGCGTGGGTATCGCAACCATCAGGCGAGCCGTGCCTGATGTTGCTCATTCTCTCCCCACAGAGGTTCAGAAGTCTACGAGTTGCTGATGGCCTTTCTCTACAGCAAACATCAGAGGAGTTCTCCCGTACTGTCCTCTACATTCTATGTCAGTGACGTTCAGTGACAACACATACTTCACCATGTCTACATGACCACCTATACAGGCAACATGTAGAATGTTGTTGTTATCATCGTACACTGTGTTGATATCAGCTCCTTTGCTTCGTAAGAAGTATACGAGTTGCTGATGGCCTTTCGCTACAGCGCACATCAGAGGAGTTATCCCGTGCTGTCCTCTACCTTCTATGTCAGTGACGTTCAGTGAAAACACATACTTCACCATGTCTACATGACGACCTATACAGGCAACATGTAGAATGTTGTTGTTATCATCGTCCACTGTGTTGATATCAGCTCCTTTGCTCCGTAAGAAGTCTACGAGTTGCTGATGGCCTTTCTCTACAGCAAACATCAGAGGAGTTCTCCCGAACTGTCCTCTACATTCTATATGAATCTCACGTTTATCCAACAACTTCTTAACAATATGATTATTACCTCCTATACATGCATAATGAATAACACTTGAATCAAGATCAGTTACAGCTGAAATATCGCAATTGGCCTGCACTAGGAAGTCAAACATATTTTCTTGCCCACACCATGCAGCTTCCATGACAGCAGTGCGTCCATCTTGTCCACGACAGTTGACAGCCGCTCTCCTCTGAGATAGGAGTTCCTTCACCTTGCCCAGATTCCCCTGTCTGACGGCTTGGAAGAATGTTTCCTTATCAGCGATTGAGATGACAGGCACCTCAAGATGAGTTAGTTTCTCATCTGTTAAATATTTAAAGAAAAATGAACCAAGGTTAATAAATATCATGAGAATCATACCGTTTAAATTCTACTATTCGTTGATCTAAAGTATTGGTATGAAAATTATTTGGAATGAAGGTATGGATAAAACTTATCTTAATAATTGAATGAATGTTGGTCTAAGCTTAGTCAAAAGGGATCAGATAAGATAATCTTTATTGTCACATAAGGCAATTTCTTTGGGTATAATTACAATTCTCAAGCAATGTGATGATAAGTTATAATATCTAAATCAATTAACGTCAACCCAGTTGACATAGCCTAGAATAGACAAGTTTTGTATACATGAAAAACATGATGCAGCTTTAGAAAGAATTATTCTCCAATGCTGCACGGAATGAATGATTTGCGGAACCTGTTTGTTCCAAATGTCGGCATACGTAGCCTGCGTCCAGAAGGCCATGTCGAATATACCAAGAAAATAGGATGGGAAGAATCACCTAAAAAACTCCTTTTTCTTATACCTGCTACTCATATAAACTGCCGATCGTTTCAAGAAGAAGCCTTATAATTGAAGATGGAGTATTAACATTTTGTGTCAAGTTTTCTAAATTTTAAACAGACAGATTCAAACTTTAAAAAAGTTAAATATTAGGACACTTTGTAAAACAACAAATTGGTGGTTTGATCAATTTTTAATTAGTTCACTTTCCACAAGAACTGTATACGTTGTTGTCTTTTCCTATATATTCCTCAGAATTCTCATTTCAAGAAAGTTAAGAATCAGTGATAGTACCCGAATACTTATATTCATTTGCTTTTGTTCTCCTAAATCAATAAAGAGTGGAAAGAAGTAGAAAAAGTATAAGACACAGTATATATAATATTATATTTGTGTGTGTTTGTGTGTACATGTGTGCATATATATAAATATATATTCTAGCAGAGGATCAACTTCATCTGAAAGGAGATTATTTAACTCACCATCTGTCAATGTATGGCTCCTCACAGTGGCTCCACTTGCAGTTCGCCCATCCTTTTAATACAAGAGGTTTTAACCCTTACGATGCGGCTATATATTTTTGCTCTACAAGCCCACGTGGCGGAATTGTTTTGTCCGGTGCCAGCCACCGTTATATCCTGATTAACCGCTTTTTTATTTTTTGCGCGGATATACATATGATACATGGAAAAAAAGACAATTCTCTCTTCTATACGATGATGTAAAAATTATAAAATTATCTCTAATGGTTCGTGAGATATAAATGCCGCAAGGTGGGTACCCTCAATCATTTTGAGGTAAACACATTTTTTGCGGCACTTGTCGCAACGCTTTGCCGCTTCTTTATTTTTGTGCGCGGATATACATATGATACATGGAAATGAAGACAATTCTCTCTTCTACACGATGATGTAAAAATTATAGAATTATCTATATTGGTTTGTGAGATATGAATGCCGCAAGGTGGGTACCCTCAATCATTTTTGAGAAAAGGTTTGATATTTTATATCCGGGAGCAGCCAAGACTGCTTGCAGTCAATATATAGCCTTATCCTGAAAGTTACGGATTTCGCCAAGAGGGCTTACGTGCCATTTTATATTTGGCCCGTAAATATCACGCGCCCCGCATCGTAAGGGTTAAGATGGTTTATGCGACCCAAAATATACATGAAATGTTTTGCCAATTTCACAATATATATATTGATTATTTTACGAGCCAAATAATTTGGATATTTATATTGCAAAGGCGTGGGTATCGCAACCATCAGGCGAGCCGTGCCTGATGTTGCTCATTCTCTCCCCACAGAGGCACTTTAGTCATACCTGAGTAAGCCTCTGTTCTATTACGCCAAGATCCTTGGATTTCGGCAGATTGCCCTAGCAGCAAAAAGTTGTAACATGAGATACCTCCCTCATTTGCAGCCAATGAAACACCTTTTGGATATCCACGACTTTGGGAATTCTCAACGGTCGTATAGTGACTTGTAAAAGCATAATGCCTTTAGGTTTATTTTTCATTAACAGTGTGAGAGGGAAAACATTTGAAAATCAGATATGGATAGGGTTTTTCATTAGAAACATACTGTTTTATAATTATGTAAATTGTTTTTTGTTTTATGATAAATTTTATTTTTAAAAAATACCAAATAAAAACTAATGAGAAGGTAAAAGCGATGTTTTGTAGACGGAAGAGTTACCTCCCCTTGATGTTAAATTTCAACGATAGCTTGGCCGAACCACACGGGAATAGCCGAGGTTTTGCGAATGACCACTTTTGCGAATGCACAACCAACTTCGATTGCCTCCAATCAGATTTCTACCTTTCTATCCCATGTATTAGCCGTAATAGAACAGAGGCTAACTCAGGTATGACTGAGTGGGGAGAGAATGGATGTTGCTGGATGTTTGTAAACAAGTTATCTAGGAGAATCAAATCACTGGTCAAAAAGTTTTACTTTATAATCAGTTTGGTATGGTTGGTTTGTCTGTCTATAACTATTTTCAGAACTTTTTTTGAACATTCTTACTGGACTGTTAATTAAGAAAACTATTTAAATCCATTCTGACCTCCTGAGATAGTTCCAGCATCCTAATCCGCTCTTCGTGATCTGTAAAAGATTGACATTCCATAAAAACACACTTAATTTAAACAGTATTTTATTTCCATATAACATATACAAAATACACAACATTCAGAATAGATATACAATAGGGAAAAAGGATAAGCAAACAGGCAACAAATGCCTATATAAATGCTTCTCCTGAAAAACATAAAACGATTCAGATATCAAATGCATTGATGGAAATACAAAATTTGCAATTGTTCATAGAAAACTTAAATTAATATTCAACTTTGTCTACATTTGCATTTGGTACAGATTTAAGGAGAGAAATTGAAAATCGGTTGGTGTCATTTATGAAATAGTATACAGATATTAAAAGGGATTCATTAGTACTCTGTGACAAGGATTTGTCGCCGCTTAGGACAGATTTTAATGTTGTACCGTTTTTAACAAAGTATTGATTTGATCGGAATCTATCATATAATGGGCATTTAAAAAAATAATGAAAAGGATCCTCCCGAATGTTTCCACAAGAACAGGCACGGCTTTTTGACAACCCTCTATCAGATAAATGTGAATTGAGATCGCTACAACCGAGGCGCTGAATATGCATCATAAGGACCAATTCAACACACTCGACTCCAAATAAGCTCATTGCAATTTACTCAATTAAAAGTTACAAAAAATGAATTTTCAAAATTACGAAGCTTGAATCGAAAACTCAACCGATTGATAAATGATACCAACCGATTTTTAATTTCTCTCCTTATATCTGCACCAAATGCAAATGTAGACAAAGTTTAATATTAATTTGAGTTTTCTATGAATAGTTGCAAATTTTGTATTTCCACCTATGCATTTGATATCTGAATCGTTTTATGTTTTTCAGGAGAAGCATTTATATAGGCATTTGTTGCCTGTTTGCTTATCCTTTTTCCCGAGTGTATATATATTCTGAATGTTGTGTATTTTGTATATGTTATATGGAAATAAAATACTGTTTTAATCATATTCAGCTACAGATTTGCATACCTTGTAATTCATTTATCCACGCAAAACGTTTCCGACTATAACGTTAGGCAGAATTATCATTAAAAAATATTCTAACCCCAAATCGAATTTGAAACGACAAAAAAAATGATTTTAACATTGTAGGATTCTAACTTCTAAAACTTTCATAGTAAAAAAGCGAACCCAACCATATGAGTACTTTACTTCCTTGGACGTTCGAAAATTCTATTGAAATCTATTTAGTATGATCCTCGATTATTCAGTCACATTCCGATAATTCTCCACTACATACCCTAGATTCAACTTGCCTTTATTCATGTTTCAAACTGATAACATAAATACACTTATTGAGGACCCATTTCTACCGACGCATCAAAGTATAACAACAATGCGGAGATGTGTCACAATTGAAGCCATCTGAAACGCCCGCTCACCAAGACAGCGGAGACAGCTGATTGAAGCAGTTTGACACACGGCTGACAAAGACACCGGAGACAGCTAGCTGATTGAAGCAATCTGACACGCCCGCTGACCGAAACAGCGGAGACAGCTGATTGAAGCCAACTGACACGCCCGCTGACCGAAACAGCGGAGACAGCTGATTGAAGCCATCTGACACGCCCGCTGACCCAGACAGCGGAGACAGCTGATTTAAGCCATCTGACATGCCCTCTGACCGAGACAGCGGAGACAGCTGATTAAAGCCATCTGACATATCACTGACTGAGACCGCGGAGACAGCTGATTGAAGCCATCTGACACGCCCGCTGACCGAGACAGTGGAGACAGCTGATTGAAGCCATCTGACACGCCCGCTGAACGAGACAGCGGAGACAGCTGATTGAAGCAATCTGAAACGCCGCTGAACGAGACAGCAGAGACAGTTGATTGAAGCCATCCAACACGCCCGCTGAACGAGACAGCTGATTGAAGCCATCTGACACACCCGCTGACCGAAACAGCGGAGACAGCTGATTGAAACCATCTGACACGCCCGCTGAACGAGACAGCGGAGACAGCTGATTGCAGCCAACTGACACGCCCAGTGACCCAAACATAGAGACAGCTGATTGAAGCCATCTGACACGCCCGCTGACCGAGACAGCGAAGACAGCTGATTGAAGCCATCTGACACGCCTGCTGACCGAGACAGCGGAGACAGTTGATTGAAGCCATCTGACACGCCCGCTGAACGAGACAGCCGAGACAGCTGATTGAAGCAAACTGACACGCCCGCTGACCGAAACAGTGGAGACAGCTGATTGAAGCCATCTGAGACGCCCGCTGACTGAGACAGCAGAGACAGCTGATTGAAGCCATCTGACACGCCCGGTGAACGAGACAGCGAAGACAGCTGATTGAAGCCATCTGACACGCCCGCTGACCGAGACAGCGGACACAACTGATTGAAGACATCTGACACGCCCGCTGACCGAAACAGCGGAGACAGCTGATTGAAGCCATCTGAAACGCCCGCTGAACGAGACAGAGGAGCCAGCTGATTGAAGCCATCTGACACGCCCGCTGACAGAGACAGCGGAGACGGCTGATTGAAGTTATCTGACACGCCTGCTGAACGAGACAGCGGAGACAGTTGATTGAAGCCATCTGACACACCCGCTGAACGAAACAGCGGAGACAGCTAGTTGATTGAAGCCATCTGACGCGCCCGCTGAACGAGACAGCGGAGACAGCTATTGAAGCCATCTGACACGCCCGCTGAACGAGACAGCGGAGACAGCTGATTGAAGCCATCTGACACGCCCGCTGACCGAAACAGCGGAGACAGTTGATTGAAGCCATCTGACACGCCCGCTGAACGAGACATCGGAGACAGCTGATTGAAGCCATCTGACACACCCGCTGACCGAAACAGCGGAGACAGCTAGCTGATTGAAGCCATCCGACACGCCCGCTGAACGAGACAGCTGATTGAAGCCATCTGACACACCCACTGACCGAAACAGCGGAGACAGCTGATTGAAACCATCTGACACGCCCGCTGAACGAGACAGCGGAGACAGCTGATTGAAGCCATCTGACACGCCCGCTGACCGAGACAGCGAAGACAGCTGATTGAAGCCATCTGACACGCCTGCTGACCGAGACAGCGGAGACAGTTGATTGAAGCCATCTGACACGCCCGCTGAACGAGACAGCCGAGACAGCTGATTGAAGCAAACTGACACGCCCGCTGACCGAAACAGTGGAGACAGCTGATTGAAGCCATCTGAGACGCCCGCTGACCGAGACAGCAGAGACAGCTGATTGAAGCCATCTGACACGCCCGGTGAACGAGACAGCGAAACAGCTGATTGAAGCCATCTGACATATCGCTGACCGAGACAGCGGACACAACTGATTGAAGACATCTGACACGCCCGCTGACCGAAACAGCGGAGACAGCTGATTGAAGCCATCTGAAACGCCCGCTGAGCGAGACAGAGGAGCCAGCTGATTGAAGCCATCTGACACGCCCGCTGACAGAGACAGCGGAGACGGCTGATTGAAGCCATCTGACACGCCTGCTGAGCGAGACAGCGGAGACAGTTGATTGAAGCCATCTGACACACCCGCTGACCGAAACAGCGGAGACAGCTAGTTGATTGAAGCCATCTGACGCGCCCGCTGAACGAGACAGCGGAGACAGTTGATTGAAGCCATCTGACACGCCCGCTGAACGAGACAGCCGAGACAGCTGATTGAAGCAAACTGACACGCCCGCTGACCGAAACAGCGGAGACAGTTGATTGAAGCCATCTGACACGCCCGCTGACCGAGACAGCAGAGACAGCTGATTGAAGCCATCTGACACGCCCGGTGAACGAGACAGCGAAGACAGCTGATTGAAGCCATCTGACATATCGCTGACCGAGACAGCGGACACAACTGATTGAAGACATCTGACACGCCCGCTGACCAAAACAGCGGAGACAGCTGATTGAAGCCATCTGAAACGCCCGCTGAACGAGACAGAGGAGACAGCTGATTGAAGCAATCTGACACGCCGCTGAACGAGACAGCAGAGACAGTTGATTGAAGCCATCCAACACGCCCGCTGAACGAGACAGCTGATTGAAGCCATCTGACACACCCGCTGACCGAAACAGCGGAGACAGCTGATTGAAACCATCTGACACGCCCGCTGAACGAGACAGCGGAGACAGCTGATTGCAGCCAACTGACACGCCCAGTGACCCAAACATAGAGACAGCTGATTGAAGCCATCTGACACGCCCGCTGACCGAGACAGCGAAGACAGCTGATTGAAGCCATCTGACTCGCCTGCTGACCGAGACAGCGGAGACAGTTGATTGAAGCCATCTGACACGCCCGCTGAACGAGACAGCCGAGACAGCTGATTGAAGCAAACTGACACGCCCGCTGACCGAAACAGTGGAGACAGCTGATTGAAGCCATCTGAGACGCCCGCTGACCGAGACAGCAGAGACAGCTGATTGAAGCCATCTGACACGCCCGGTGAACGAGACAGCGAAGACAGCTGATTGAAGCCATCTGACACGCCCGCTGACCGAGACAGCGGACACAACTGATTGAAGACATCTGACACGCCCGCTGACCGAAACAGCGGAGACAGCTGATTGAAGCCATCTGAAACGCCCGCTGAACGAGACAGAGGAGCCAGCTGATTGAAGCCATCTGACACGCCCGCTGACAGAGACAGCGGAGACGGCTGATTGAAGTTATCTGACACGCCTGCTGAACGAGTCAGCGGAGACAGTTGATTGAAGCCATCTGACACACCCGCTGAACGAAACAGCGGAGACAGCTAGTTGATTGAAGCCATCTGACGCGCCCGCTGAACGAGACAGCGGAGACAGCTATTGAAGCCATCTGACACGCCCGCTGAACGAGACAGCGGAGACAGCTGATTGAAGCCATCTGACACGCCCGCTGACCGAAACAGCGGAGAAAGTTGATTGAAGCCATCTGACACGCCCGCTGAACGAGTCATCGGAGACAGCTGATTGAAGCCATCTGACACACCCGCTGACCGAAACAGCGGAGACAGCTAGCTGATTGAAGCCATCCGACACGCCCGCTGAACGAGACAGCTGATTGAAGCCATCTGACACACCCACTGACCGAAACAGCGGAGACAGCTGATTGAAACCATCTGACACGCCCGCTGAACGAGACAGCGGAGACAGCTGATTGCAGCCAACTGACACACCCGGTGACCCAAACAGCGGAGACAGCTGATTGAAGCCATCTGACACGCCCGCTGACCGAGACAGCGAAGACAGCTGATTGAAGCCATCTGACACGCCTGCTGACCGAGACAGCGGAGACAGTTGATTGAAGCCATCTGACACGCCCGCTGAACGAGACAGCCGAGACAGCTGATTGAAGCAAACTGACACGCCCGCTGACCGAAACAGTGGAGACAGCTGATTGAAGCCATCTGAGACGCCCGCTGACCGAGACAGCAGAGACAGCTGATTGAAGCCATCTGACACGCCCGGTGAACGAGACAGCGAAGACAGCTGATTGAAGCCATCTGACATATCGCTGACCGAGACAGCGGACACAACTGATTGAAGACATCTGACACGCTCGCTGACCGAAACAGCGGAGACAGCTGATTGAAGCCATCTGAAACGCCCGCTGAACGAGACAGAGGAGCCAGCTGATTGAAGCCATCTGACACGCCCGCTGACAGAGACAGCGGAGACGGCTGATTGAAGCCATCTGACACGCCTGCTGAGCGAGACAGCGGAGACAGTTGATTGAAGCCATCTGACACACCCGCTGACCGAAACAGCGGAGACAGCTAGTTGATTGAAGCCATCTGACGCGCCCGCTGAACGAGACAGCGGAGACAGTTGATTGAAGCCATCTGACACGCCCGCTGAACGAGACAGCCGAGACAGCTGATTGAAGCAAACTGACACGCCCGCTGACCGAAACAGCGGAGACAGTTGATTGAAGCCATCTGACACGCCCGCTGACCGAGACAGCAGAGACAGCTGATTGAAGCCATCTGACACGCCCGGTGAACGAGACAGCGAAGACAGCTGATTGAAGCCATCTGACATATCGCTGACCGAGACAGCGGACACAACTGATTGAAGACATCTGACACGCCCGCTGACCAAAACAGCGGAGACAGCTGATTGAAGCCATCTGAAACGCCCGCTGAACGAGACAGAGGAGCCAGCTGACTGAAGCCATCTGACACGCCCGTTGACAGAGACAGCGGAGACGGCTGATTGAAGCCATCTGACACGCCTGCTGAACGAGACAGCGGAGACAGTTGATTGAAGCCATCTGACACACCCGCTGACCGAAACAGCGGAGACAGCTAGTTGATTGAAGCCATCTGACGCGCCCGCTGAACGAGACAGCGGAGACAGCTATTGAAGCCATCTGACACACCCGCTGACCGAAACAGCGGAGACAGCTAGCTGATTGAAGCCATCCGACACGCCCGCTGACCGAAACAGCGGAGACAGTTGATTGAAGCCATCTGACACGCCCGCTGAACGAGACAGCCGAGACAGCTGATTGAAGCAAACTGACACGCCCGCTGACCGAAACAGTGGAGACAGCTGATTGAAGCCATCTGAGACGCCCGCTGACCGAGACAGCAGAGACAGCTGATTGAAGCCATCTGACACGCCCGGTGAACGAGACAGCGAAGACAGCTGATTGAAGCCATCTGACATATCGCTGACCGAGACATCGGACACAACTGATTGAAGACATCTGACACGCCCGCTGACCGAAACAGCGGAGACAGCTGATTGAAGCCATCTGAAACGCCCGCTGAACGAGACAGAGGAGCCAGCTGATTGAAGCCATCTGACACGCCCGCTGACAGAGACAGCGGAGACGGCTGATTGAAGCCATCTGACACGCCTGCTGAGCGAGACAGCGGAGACAGTTGATTGAAGCCATCTGACACACCCGCTGACCGAAACAGCGGAGACAGCTAGTTGATTGAAGCCATCTGACGCGCCCGCTGAACGAGACAGCGGAGACAGTTGATTGAAGCCATCTGACACGCCCGCTGAACGAGACAGCCGAGACAGCTGATTGAAGCAAACTGACACGCCCGCTGACCGAAACAGCGGAGACAGTTGATTGAAGCCATCTGACACGCCCGCTGACCGAGACAGCAGAGACAGCTGATTGAAGCCATCTGACACGCCCGGTGAACGAGACAGCGAAGACAGCTGATTGAAGCCATCTGACATATCGCTGACCGAGACAGCGGACACAACTGATTGAAGCCATCTGACACGCCCGCTGACAGAGACAGCGGAGACGGCTGATTGAAGTTATCTGACACGCCTGCTGAACGAGACAGCGGAGACAGTTGATTGAAGCCATCTGACACACCCGCTGAACGAAACAGCGGAGACAGCGAGTTGATTGAAGCCATCTGACGCGCCCGCTGAACGAGACAGCGGAGACAGCTATTGAAGCCATCTGACACGCCTGCTGAGCGAGACAGCGGAGACAGTTGATTGAAGCCATCTGACACACCCGCTGACCGAAACAGCGGAGACAGCTAGTTGATTGAAGCCATCTGACGCGCCCGCTGAACGAGACAGCGGAGACAGTTGATTGAAGCCATCTGACACGCCCGCTGAACGAGACAGCCGAGACATCTGATTGAAGCAAACTGACACGCCCGCTGACCGAAACAGCGGAGACAGTTGATTGAAGCCATCTGACACGCCCGCTGACCGAGACAGCAGAGACAGCTGATTGAAGCCATCTGACACGCCCGGTGAACGAGACAGCGAAGACAGCTGATTGAAGCCATCTGACATATCGCTGACCGAGACAGCGGACACAACTGATTGAAGACATCTGACACGCCCACTGACCAAAACAGCGGAGACAGCTGATTGAAGCCATCTGAAACGCCCGCTGAACGAGACAGAGGAGCCAGCTGACTGAAGCCATCTGACACGCCCGTTGACAGAGACAGCGGAGACGGCTGATTGAAGCCATCTGACACGCCTGCTGAACGAGACAGCGGAGACAGTTGATTGAAGCCATCTGACACACCCGCTGACCGAAACAGCGGAGACAGCTAGTTGATTGAAGCCATCTGACGCGCCCGCTGAACGAGACAGCGGAGACAGCTAGTGAAGCCATCTGACACACCCGCTGACCGAAACAGCTGAGACAGCTAGCTGATTGAAGCCATCCGACACGCCCCCTGACCGAAACAGCGGAGACAGTTGATTGAAGCCATCTGACACGCCCGCTGAACGAGACAGCGGAGACAGCTGATTGAAGCCATCTGACACACCCGCTGACCGAAACAGCGGAGACAGCAAGCTGATTGAAGCCATCTGACACGCCCGCTGAACGAGACAGCGGAGACAGCTAGCTGATTGAAGCCATCTGACACTCCCGCTGAACGAGACAGCGGAGACAGCTAGCTGATTGAAGCCATCTGACACGCCCGCTGACCGAGACAGCGGAGACAGCTGATTGAAGCCATCTGACACGCCCGCTGACCGAAACAGCGGAGACAGCTGATTGAAGCCATCTGAAACGCCCGCTGAACGAGACAGAGGAGCCAGCTGATTGAAGCCATCTGACACGCCCGCTGACAGAGACAGCGGAGACAGCTATTGAAGCCATCTGACACGCCCCCTGACCGAAACAGCGGAGACGGCTGATTGAAGCCATCTGACACGCCTGCTGAACGAGACAGCGGAGACAGTTGATTGAAGCCATCTGACACACCCGCTGACCGAAACAGCGGAGACAGCTAGTTGATTGAAGCCATCTGAGACGCCCGCTGACCGAGACAGCAGAGACAGCTGATTGAAGCATCTGACACGCCCGGTGAACGAGACAGCGAAGACAGCTGATTGAAGCCATCTGACACGCCCGCTGACCGAGACAGCGGACACAACTGATTGAAGACATCTGACACGCCCGCTGACCGAAACAGCGGAGACAGCTGATTGAAGCCATCTGAAACGCCCGCTGAACGAGACAGAGGAGCCAGCTGATTGAAGCCATCTGACACGCCCACTGACCAAAACAGCGGAGACAGCTGATTGAAGCCATCTGAAACGCCCGCTGAACGAGACAGAGGAGCCAGCTGACTGAAGCCATCTGACACGCCCGTTGACAGAGACAGCGGAGACGGCTGATTGAAGCCATCTGACACGCCTGCTGAACGAGACAGCGGAGACAGTTGATTGAAGCCATCTGACACACCCGCTGACCGAAACAGCGGAGACAGCTAGTTGATTGAAGCCATCTGACGCGCCCGCTGAACGAGACAGCGGAGACAGCTATTGAAGCCATCTGACACACCCGCTGACCGAAACAGCTGAGACAGCTAGCTGATTGAAGCCATCCGACACGCCCCCTGACCGAAACAGCGGAGACAGTTGATTGAAGCCATCTGACACGCCCGCTGAACGAGACAGCGGAGACAGCTGATTGAAGCCATCTGACACACCCGCTGACCGAAACAGCGGAGACAGCAAGCTGATTGAAGCCATCTGACACGCCCGCTGAACGAGACAGCGGAGACAGCTAGCTGATTGAAGCCATCTGACACTCCCGCTGAACGAGACAGCGGAGACAGCTAGCTGATTGAAGCCATCTGACACGCCCGCTGACCGAGACAGCGGAGACAGCTGATTGAAGCCATCTGACATGCCCGCTGACCGAAACAGCGGAGACAGCTGATTGAAGCCATCTGAAACGCCCGCTGAACGAGACAGAGGAGCCAGCTGATTGAAGCCATCTGACACGCCCGCTGACAGAGACAGCGGAGACAGCTATTGAAGCCATCTGACACGCCCCCTGACCGAAACAGCGGAGACGGCTGATTGAAGCCATCTGACACGCCTGCTGAACGAGACAGCGGAGACAGTTGATTGAAGCCATCTGACACACCCGCTGACCGAAACAGCGGAGACAGCTAGTTGATTGAAGCCATCTGAGACGCCCGCTGACCGAGACAGCAGAGACAGCTGATTGAAGCATCTGACACGCCCGGTGAACGAGACAGCGAAGACAGCTGATTGAAGCCATCTGACACGCCCGCTGACCGAGACAGCGGACACAACTGATTGAAGACATCTGACACGCCCGCTGACCGAAACAGCGGAGACAGCTGATTGAAGCCATCTGAAACGCCCGCTGAACGAGACAGAGGAGCCAGCTGATTGAAGCCATCTGACACGCCCGCTGACAGAGACAGCGGAGACGGCTGATTGAAGTTATCTGACACGCCTGCTGAACGAGACAGCGGAGACAGTTGATTGAAGCCATCTGACACACCCGCTGAACGAAACAGCGGAGACAGCGAGTTGATTGAAGCCATCTGACGCGCCCGCTGAACGAGACAGCGGAGACAGCTATTGAAGCCATCTGACACGCCCGCTGAACGAGACAGCGGAGACAGCTGATTGAAGCCATCTGACACGCCCGCTGACCGAAACAGCGGAGACAGTTGATTGAAGCCATCTGACACGCCCGCTGAACGAGACATCGGAGACAGCTGATTGAAGCCATCTGACACACCCGCTGACCGAAACAGCGGAGACAGCTAGCTGATTGAAGCCATCCGACACGCCCGCTGAACGAGACAGCTGATTGAAGCCATCTGACACACCCATTGACCGAAACAGCGGAGACAGCTGATTGAAACCATCTGACACGCCCGCTGAACGAGACAGCGGAGACAGCTGATTGCAGCCAACTGACACGCCCGGTGACCCAAACAGCGGAGACAGCTGATTGAAGCCATCTGACACGCCCGCTGACCGAGACAGCGAAGACAGCTGATTGAAGCCATCTGACACGCCTGCTGACCGAGACAGCGGAGACAGTTGATTGAAGCCATCTGACACGCCCGCTGAACGAGACAGCCGAGACAGCTGATTGAAGCAAACTGACACGCCCGCTGACCGAAACAGTGGAGACAGCTGATTGAAGCCATCTGAGACGCCCGCTGACCGAGACAGCAGAGACAGCTGATTGAAGCCATCTGACACGCCCGGTGAACGAGACAGCGAAGACAGCTGATTGAAGCCATCTGACATATCGCTGACCGAGACAGCGGACACAACTGATTGAAGACATCTGACACGCCCGCTGACCGAAACAGCGGAGACAGCTGATTGAAGCCATCTGAAACGCCCGCTGAACGAGACAGAGGAGCCAGCTGATTGAAGCCATCTGACACACCCGCTGACCGAAACAGCGGAGACAGCTAGTTGATTGAAGCCATCTGACGCGCCCGCTGAACGAGACAGCGGAGACAGCTATTGAAGCCATCTGACACACCCGCTGACCGAAACAGCGGAGACAGCTAGCTGATTGAAGCCATCCGACACGCCCGCTGACCGAAACAGCGGAGACAGTTGATTGAAGCCATCTGACACGCCCGCTGAACGAGACAGCCGAGACAGCTGATTGAAGCAAACTGACACGCCCGCTGACCGAAACAGTGGAGACAGCTGATTGAAGCCATCCGAGACGCCCGCTGACCGAGACAGCTGATTGAAGCCATCTGACACACCCACTGACCGAAACAGCGGAGACAGCTGATTGAAACCATCTGACACGCCCGCTGAACGAGACAGCGGAGACAGCTGATTGCAGCCAACTGACACGCCCGGTGACCCAAACAGCGGAGACAGCTGATTGAAGCCATCTGACACGCCCGCTGACCGAGACAGCGAAGACAGCTGATTGAAGCCATCTGACACGCCTGCTGACCGAGACAGCGGAGACAGTTGATTGAAGCCATCTGACACGCCCGCTGAACGAGACAGCCGAGACAGCTGATTGAAGCAAACTGACACGCCCGCTGACCGAAACAGTGGAGACAGCTGATTGAAGCCATCTGAGACGCCCGCTGACCGAGACAGCAGAGACAGCTGATTGAAGCCATCTGAAACGCCCGCTGAACGAGACAGAGGAGCCAGCTGACTGAAGCCATCTGACACGCCCGTTGACAGAGACAGCGGAGACAGCTGATTGAAGCCATCTGACATGCCCGCTGACCGAAACAGCGGAGACAGCTGATTGAAGCCATCTGAAACGCCCGCTGAACGAGACAGAGGAGCCAGCTGATTGAAGCCATCTGACACGCCCGCTGACAGAGACAGCGGAGACAGCTATTGAAGCCATCTGACACGCCCCCTGACCGAAACAGCGGAGACGGCTGATTGAAGCCATCTGACACGCCTGCTGAACGAGACAGCGGAGACAGTTGATTGAAGCCATCTGACACACCCGCTGACCGAAACAGCGGAGACAGCTAGTTGATTGAAGCCATCTGAGACGCCCGCTGACCGAGACAGCAGAGACAGCTGATTGAAGCCATCTGACACGCCCGGTGAACGAGACAGCGAAGACAGCTGATTGAAGCCATCTGACACGCCCGCTGACCGAGACAGCGGACACAACTGATTGAAGACATCTGACACGCCCGCTGACCGAAACAGCGGAGACAGCTGATTGAAGCCATCTGAAACGCCCGCTGAACGAGACAGAGGAGCCAGCTGATTGAAGCCATCTGACACGCCCGCTGACAGAGACAGCGGAGACGGCTGATTGAAGTTATCTGACACGCCTGCTGAACGAGACAGCGGAGACAGTTGATTGAAGCCATCTGACACACCCGCTGAACGAAACAGCGGAGACAGCGAGTTGATTGAAGCCATCTGACGCGCCCGCTGAACGAGACAGCGGAGACAGCTATTGAAGCCATCTGACACGCCCGCTGAACGAGACAGCGGAGACAGCTGATTGAAGCCATCTGACACGCCCGCTGACCGAAACAGCGGAGACAGTTGATTGAAGCCATCTGACACGCCCGCTGAACGAGACATCGGAGACAGCTGATTGAAGCCACCTGACACACCCGCTGACCGAAACAGCGGAGACAGCTAGCTGATTGAAGCCATCCGACACGCCCGCTGAACGAGACAGCTGATTGAAGCCATCTGACACACCCACTGACCGAAACAGCGGAGACAGCTGATTGAAACCATCTGACACGCCCGCTGAACGAGACAGCGGAGACAGCTGATTGCAGCCAACTGACACGCCCGGTGACCCAAACAGCGGAGACAGCTGATTGAAGCCATCTGACACGCCCGCTGACCGAGACAGCGAAGACAGCTGATTGAAGCCATCTGACACGCCTGCTGACCGAGACAGCGGAGACAGTTGATTGAAGCCATCTGACACGCCCGCTGAACGAGACAGCCGAGACAGCTGATTGAAGCAAACTGACACGCCCGCTGACCGAAACAGTGGAGACAGCTGATTGAAGCCATCTGAGACGCCCGCTGACCGAGACAGCAGAGACAGCTGATTGAAGCCATCTGACACGCCCGGTGAACGAGACAGCGAAGACAGCTGATTGAAGCCATCTGACATATCGCTGACCGAGACAGCGGACACAACTGATTGAAGACATCTGACACGCCCGCTGACCGAAACAGCGGAGACAGCTGATTGAAGCCATCTGAAACGCCCGCTGAACGAGACAGAGGAGCCAGCTGATTGAAGCCATCTGACACGCCCGCTGACAGAGACAGCGGAGACGGCTGATTGAAGCCATCTGACACGCCTGCTGAGCGAGACAGCGGAGACAGTTGATTGAAGCCATCTGACACACCCGCTGACCGAAACAGCGGAGACAGCTAGTTGATTGAAGCCATCTGACGCGCCCGCTGAACGAGACAGCGGAGACAGCTATTGAAGCCATCTGACACACCCGCTGACCGAAACAGCGGAGACAGCTAGCTGATTGAAGCCATCCGACACGCCCGCTGACCGAAACAGCGGAGACAGTTGATTGAAGCCATCTGATACGCCCGCTGAACGAGACAGCCGAGACAGCTGATTGAAGCAAACTGACACGCCCGCTGACCGAAACAGTGGAGACAGCTGATTGAAGCCATCTGAGACGCCCGCTGACCGAGACAGCAGAGACAGCTGATTGAAGCCATCTGACACGCCCGGTGAACGAGACAGCGAAGACAGCTGATTGAAGCCATCTGACATATCGCTGACCGAGACAGCGGACACAACTGATTGAAGACATCTGACACGCCCGCTGACCGAAACAGCGGAGACAGCTGATTGAAGCCATCTGAAACGCCCGCTGAACGAGACAGAGGAGCCAGCTGATTGAAGCCATCTGACACGCCCGCTGACAGAGACAGCGGAGACGGCTGATTGAAGCCATCTGACACGCCTGCTGAGCGAGACAGCGGAGACAGTTGATTGAAGCCATCTGACACACCCGCTGACCGAAACAGCGGAGACAGCTAGTTGATTGAAGCCATCTGACGCGCCCGCTGAACGAGACAGCGGAGACAGTTGATTGAAGCCATCTGACACGCCCGCTGAACGAGACAGCCGAGACAGCTGATTGAAGCAAACTGACACGCCCGCTGACCGAAACAGCGGAGACAGTTGATTGAAGCCATCTGACACGCCCGCTGACCGAGACAGCAGAGACAGCTGATTGAAGCCATCTGACACGCCCGGTGAACGAGACAGCGAAGACAGCTGATTGAAGCCATCTGACATATCGCTGACCGAGACAGCGGACACAACTGATTGAAGACATCTGACACGCCCGCTGACCAAAACAGCGGAGACAGCTGATTGAAGCCATCTGAAACGCCCGCTGAACGAGACAGAGGAGCCAGCTGACTGAAGCCATCTGACACGCCCGTTGACAGAGACAGCGGAGACGGCTGATTGAAGCCATCTGACACGCCTGCTGAACGAGACAGCGGAGACAGTTGATTGAAGCCATCTGACACACCCGCTGACCGAAACAGCGGAGACAGCTAGTTGATTGAAGCCATCTGACGCGCCCGCTGAACGAGACAGCGGAGACAGCTATTGAAGCCATCTGACACACCCGCTGACCGAAACAGCGGAGACAGCTAGCTGATTGAAGCCATCCGACACGCCCCCTGACCGAAACAGCGGAGACAGTTGATTGAAGCCATCTGACACGCCCGCTGAACGAGACAGCGGAGACAGCTGATTAAAGCCATCTGACACACCCGCTGACCGAAACAGCGGAGACAGCAAGCTGATTGAAGCCATCTGACACGCCCGCTGAACGAGACAGCGGAGACAGCTAGCTGATTGAAGCCATCTGACACTCCCGCTGAACGAGACAGCGGAGACAGCTAGCTGATTGAAGCCATCTGACACGCCCGCTGACCGAGACAGCGGAGACAGCTGATTGAAGCCATCTGACATGCCCGCTGACCGAAACAGCGGAGACAGCTGATTGAAGCCATCTGAAACGCCCGCTGAACGAGACAGAGGAGCCAGCTGATTGAAGCCATCTGACACGCCCGCTGACAGAGACAGCGGAGACAGCTATTGAAGCCATCTGACACGCCCGCTGACCGAAACAGCGGAGACGGCTGATTGAAGCCATCTGACACGCCTGCTGAACGAGACAGCGGAGACAGTTGATTGAAGCCATCTGACACACCCGCTGACCGAAACAGCGGAGACAGCTAGTTGATTGAAGCCATCTGACGCGCCCGCTGAACGAGACAGCGGAGACAGCTATTGAAGCCATCTGACACGCCCGCTGAACGAGACAGCGGAGACAGCTGATTGAAGCCATCTGACACGCCCGCTGACCGAAACAGCGGAGACAGCTGATTGAAGCCATCTGACACACCCGCTGACCGAAACAGCGGAGACAGCTAGCTGATTGAAGCCATCCGACACGCCCGCTGAACGAGACAGCTGATTGAAGCCATCTGACACACCCGCTGACCGAAACAGCGGAGACAGCTGATTGAAACCATCTGACACGCCCGCTGAACGAGACAGCGGAGACAGCTGATTGCAGCCAACTGACACGCCCGGTGACCCAAACAGCGGAGACAGCTGATTGAAGCCATCTGACACGCCCGTTTACAGAGACAGCGGAGACGGCTGATTGAAGCCATCTGACACGCCTGCTGAACGAGAAAGCGGAGACAGTTGATTGAAGCCATCTGACACACCCGCTGACCGAAACAGCGGAGACAGCTAGTTGATTGAAGCCATCTGACGCGCCCGCTGAACGAGACAGCGGAGGCAGCTATTGAAGCCATCTGACACACCCGCTGACCGAAACAGCGGAGACAGCTAGCTGATTGAAGCCATCCGACACGCCCGCTGACCGAAACAGCGGAGACAGTTGATTGAAGCCATCTGACACGCCCGCTGAACGAGACAGCGGAGACAGCTGATTGAAGCCATCTGACACACCCGCTGACCGAAACAGCGGAGACAGCAAGCTGATTGAAGCCATCTGACACGCCCGCTGAACGAGACAGCGGAGACAGCTAGCTGATTGAAGCCATCTGACACTCCCGCTGAACGAGACAGCGGAGACAGCTAGCTGATTGAAGCCATCTGACACGCCCGCTGACCGGAACAGCGGAGACAGCTGATTGAAGCCATCTGACATGCCCGCTGACCGAAACAGCGGAGACAGCTGATTGAAGCTATCTGACACGCCCGCTGACCGAAACAGCGGAGACAGCTGATTGAAGCCATCTGACACGCCCGCTGAACGAGACAGCGGAGACAGCTGATTGCAGCCATCTGACACGCCCGCTGACCGAAACAGCGGAGACAGCTGATTGAAGCCATCTGACACGCCCGCTGAACGAGACAGCGGAGACAGCTGATTGCAGCCATCTGACACGCCCGCTGACTGAAACAGCGGAGACAGCTGATTGAAGCCATCTGACACGCCCGCTGACCGAGACAGCGGAGACAGCTGATTGAAGCCATCTGACAAGCCCGCTGACTGAAACAGCGGAGACAGCTGATTGAAGCCATCTGACACACCCGCTGACAGAAACAGCGGAGACAGCTAGCTGATTGAAGCCATCTGACACGCCCGCTGACCGAGACAGCGGAGACAGCTGATTGAAGCTATCTGATAAGCCCGCTGAACGAGACACCGGAGACAGCTTATTGAAGCCATCTGACACTCCCGCTGACCGAAACAGCGGAAACAGCTGATTGAAGCCATCTGACACGCCCGCTGAAAGAGACAGCGGAGACACCTAGCTGATTGAAGCCATCTGACACGCCCGCTGAATGAGACAGCGGAGACAGCTGATTGAAGCCATCTGACACACCCGATGACCGAAACAGCGGAGACAGCTAGCTGATTGAAGCCATCTAACATGCCCGCTGAACGAGACAGCGGAGACAGCTGATTGAAGCCATCTGATACGCCCGCTGAACGAGACAGCGGAGACAGCTGATTGAAGCCATCTGACACGCCCGCTGAACGAGACAGCGGAGACAGCTGATTGAAGCCATCTGACACATCGGCTGACCGAAACAGCGGAGACAGCTAGCTGATTGAAGCCATCTGACACGCCCGCTGAATGAGACAGTGGAGACAGCTGATTGAAGCCATCTGACACGCCCGCTGAACGAGACAGCGGAGACAGCTGACTGAAGCCATCTGACATGCCCGCTGACCGTAACAGCAGAGACAGCTGATTGAAGCCATCTGACACGCCCGCTGAACGAGACAGCGGAGACAGCTGATTGAAGCCATCTGACACGCCCGCTGACCGAAAAATCGGAGACAGCTGATTGAAGCCATCTGACACGCCCGCTGAACGAGACAGCGGAGACAGCTAGCTGATTGAAGCCATCTGACACGCCCGCTGACCGAGACAGCGGAAACAGCTGATTGAAGCCATCTGACACGCCCGCTGAAAGAGACAGCGGAGACACCTAGCTGATTGAAGCCATCTGACACGCCCGCTGAATGAGACAGCGGAGACAGCTGATTGAAGCCATCTGACACGCCCGCTGACCGAAACAGCGGAGACAGCTAGCTGATTGAAGCCATCTGACACGCCTGCTGAATGAGACAGCGGAGACAGCTGATTGAAGCCATATGACACGCCCGCTGAACGAGACAGCGGAGACAGCTGATTGAAGCCATCTGACATGCCCGCTGACCGAAACAGCGGAGACAGCTGATTGAAGCCATCTGACACATCGGCTGACCGAAACAGCGGAGACAGCTGATTGAAGCCATCTGACACGCCCGCTGAATGAGACAGTGGAGACAGCTGATTGAAGCCATCTGACACGCCCGCTGAACGAGACAGCGGAGACAGCTGAATGAAGCCATCTGACATGCCCGCTGACCGTAACAGCAGAGACAGCTGATTGAAGCCATCTGACACGCCCGCTGAACGAGACAGCGGAGACAGCTGATTGAAGCCATCTGACACGCCCGCTGACCGAAAAATCGGAGACAGCTGATTGAAGCCATCTGACACGCCCGCTGAACGAGACAGCGGAGACAGCTAGCTGATTGAAGCCATCTGACACGCCCGCTGACCGAGACAGCGGAGACAGCTGATTGAAGCCATCTGACACGCCCGCTGACCGAAACAGCGGAAACAGCTGATTGAAGCCATCTGACACGCCCGCTGAAAGAGACAGCGGAGACAGCTAGCTGATTGAAGTCATCTGACACGCCCGCTGACCGAAACAGCGGAGACAGCTAGCTGATTGAAGCCATCTGACACGCCTGCTGAATGAGACAGCGGAGACAGCTGATTGAAGCCATATGACACGCCCGCTGAACGAGACAGCGGAGACAGCTGACTGAAGCCATCTGACATGCCCGCTGACCGAAACAGCGGAGACAGCTGATTGAAGCCATCTGACACGCCCGCTGTACGAGACAGCGGAGACAGCTGATTGAAGCCATCTGACACGCCCGCTGACTGAAAAAGTGGAGACAGCTGATTGAAGCCATCTGACACGCCCGCTGAACGAGACAGCGGAGACAGCTAGCTGATTGAAGCCATCTGACACGCCCGCTGACCGAGACAGCGGAGACAGCTAGCTGATTGAAGCCATCTGACACGCCCGCTGAACGAGACAGCGGAGACAGCTAGCTGATTGAAGTCATCTGACACGCCCGCTGACCGAGACAGCGGAGACAGCTGATTGAAGCCATCTGACACGCCCGCTGACCGAAACAGCGGAAACAGCTGATTGAAGCCATCTGACACGCCCGCTGAAAGAGACAGCGGAGACAGCTAGCTGATTGAAGTCATCTGACACGCCCGCTGACCGAAACAGCGGAGACAGCTGATTGAAGAGTATCCCTATGACCCACGTTGAATCCAGGGTCTGTAGTGGAGAATTATCAGAACGTTGACTCTGGATTATCAAGAATGATATAGCATTTCCATTTTGTTTTCTCAATACGATCACATATATAAAATTATATTATTTTTTTCATAATCCCATTGTATTATTCAAATATTGCATATCTCATATAATATACAATAATTTTTACATAATTACTTTCCTTACGAGTTCATTCACCATTATGATTGTCATTTTCACTCTGTGAGCTACATCAGTCCTTTATAAAAATACCAAAATTACCAAACGTACAAAGAGCATAAACAATTTTTTGAAAATTTTCCAAAATCTGTAAACGAAATGACATGTACATGTACTAAAAAAACAGTAAATTGTCTACATGGTGGTTTAGTATAACAAGCTGGTTATTATTGTAGATAACAATTATATCATGGTTTTAATAAGCCAAGAAGATAATGGTTTGTTTTAGGGAATGTACTTTGTTTATTTAGCTAAACCTTAGTGATGTTTACCGATCAATTCAAAAGGTCGACTTTTCCAAGGGCTGCTGTTCGTAAATTATACCTATGCAGATCAAATAGTCATGGTTTGTTTGCACTTTGTGCGGTTTTATGTCTATTTTTAAAAGTTTAATTAGAATATAAAAGTATGAATCATATCAAATGTGTCAATTGAAGTTGATAACGAGATGATTTTTAAATGTAGCTACTGTTAAGAAGTATGATTACTTATTTGAAATTTCCTACTTTGTTCTTGAAATATTCAGATCATACCCGCAAGGACATAAGGTAATCTTAGGCCCCCAAAAAATTCAAAACGTATGGCGCATCATTTGGAGAAAAATTGTTTCAATGAATAGCCCATTTGACTTTTACTTTAATTTGTGATCAGTTGTAACTGGAAAAAGTCTTCGATCTTGTACGATTCACTGTCCGATAGAAATCCTGTATTAGATATTTACGCATCTGTCACATTTATTAGCTTATTAGTATCATGTTTAATATTGTTAAATTCAAATAGCATGTTTTCTGCTTTGCGATTTAAGTAACACATGGCTTCTAATAAGAAATAATTCCATAGTCAAGGAACTTAAATAAAAAAATTTTAAAAAGCAAAATAATAAATATAATCAAGAATGCAGTAATTTTGATGATATGATGTCAGTATATGTGTTAAAATCGATGTCATTTATTGGATTTTAAGCGGAAAATGAAATTTCATATTTTTACATATACATGTAATGCAAATATATATATGATGGTATCCGAGTCGTCTAAAGTGTTTTCATACATCAACTCGTGGGTATTGTACACAAAAACACAACTTTGGTAAAAACCAGCTGCTAAATATATGATTTTCCTTGACACACGCTAATGATTTATATGAATAAAATAACAAACATGACGTACTGAATACATTGCATACCACAAAAGTTGATGTTTTATCACATTTTAAATTTTTTTTAGAAAAGATTCGTCTGAAAACAAGATGTTTATTGAAGCTAGTTTGAGGTATGCTAACTACTTCCTGTGGAGCTCTGATAAACTTGATTCAACTTCAACTTGTTGCAGACCCTGACACGTGACCGACGTATACGCCTCTTATCGAATCAAACATAGCCATAGTAAGGTCCTTGAGCGACCCTTCAAATAATGCGCGACTCTCTTTTCATACTCGTAGCTGTAAACCAATAGTGGCAATACATGAATGCACTTTGATTTATCATCTGTATATTCAATTGTAACGCAGTGGAAGCTTGTTTAACAATGGTTATAGACAACAAAGCACTTTAGTCTTGAAATTCAATTATGTTTTTATTACAAGAGATACACCAAAAATATATCCCAAATATATACAAAATATTTACAGCAATGTTTTGTTCATGACACTATTGTCCGAATATGACCTAGCTAGTGTCAAAAACCGCCAAATAATGCAAGAAGAAACCCTTTATTTCTACTACACTCAAAAAACGAATATCAAAAACTCTTGAGAAACACCGAATATGTGAACTCTCTAAAGTTATCCAAATACGAAATTGTTTAGCAAATTCAAATTCGAAATGGCATATACAAATGCCTACAAACAAGAACAAAATTACATCTTGTTTGTAAAGTTCAAATATTATGAGAGACAGCCGCCAAGAAACGCGACTGCTCTCAACAAAGCCAAAATCAAAAGTGAAGCCAACATGTGCTTTCCAGCACGGGCTGCAACGAACTCATGTACATTTCAGTTACGTTCATGCGAACGTTTTTCATAGCCGGGAAAATCACAAGTCCTTCAGACCATTCCCCCCTCCATGATAGAACTATATCTATCATAAAGGAAACATATTTACATCATATAATTTCAAAACATTGTTCATAAATTGTTCATTCTTGAAAAAGAAAATCAAATGTCATCACTCATCATGAACTTATTCATGATTCAAAATTTCATTCCTTAATGTCACAGTCAGAATTATTACAAAATATATCCAAGCACATATTCCAAATCTGAAAATAAAAGGCACAAATATATATCAAGTGAATTCAAAGAATGTTTTTAAGAATTCCACATCTGAAAAAAAAAACTACATTTCAGTTCATTTTCACTAATTTCACAATATTCACACATATTTCTCTTGTATTTTCAAATTCCACAAATACTTTCCTGTACTCCTCGAATTCTATGAATCACAATAACACAAACACAATTACACTTCAGACTTCATTTCACTCACATCAACATGAAATCCTCTTCATCTGTTTATGTCCTTCCTCTTCATCTGTCTTGTCCTCTGTCTCCTGTCTTGTCCTCTGTCCTCTGTCTTGTCCTCTGTTTTCTGTCTTGTTCCTCGTACCACCTGTCTTGTCCTCTTCATCCATCTTGTGTCGACTGTCTTCTCTTCATCAATCACGTGCCTGCTGTCTGGTCCTTCCTTGTCCTCTGTCGTGTGCCTGCTGTCTTGTCCTTCCTTGTCCTCTGTCGTGTGCCTGCTGTCTGGTCCTTCCTTGTCCTCTATCGTGTGCTTGCTGTCCTGCTTGTCTTCATCCTCCATGTTTATTGTTGATAATTCCAGTGGACATATTTTTGACACTGGTCTTGTCAAAATTGTTCTTTCTGTTTTCACGTCCACAACACGAACATGTCCATCAGAACCTGGATATGTCTTGTCGATGATACCAAGGTTCCAGGTACCCCGTGGTACATCAGGAGAAATGACAAGTACAACGTCGCCAACTTGAACATCTCTACTGGGAGAGAACCATTTCTTCCTCGATTGGAGAGAAGGTAGCCACTCCTTCATCCATCTCCTCCACACGTGTCGTACCAGTTCTTGTACCCTTCTCCATCTCTTCCTGGGATTGAATGACGTACTATCAACGGAATCTGGTGCGAAGATTCCACCACTCTGCCCATGTAGGAAGTGGTTCGGAGTTAATGGAATGTCATCCACAGGGTTGGCAGATTGATAAGTAAGAGGGCGGGAATTGATAAGACCTTCTGCACCAACAAAAGCTGTCATCAGCTCTTCGTCAGTTATGTCACTTGATCCAAGGACAGCGAAAATAGCTCTCTTTGCAGACTTTATCATCGACTCAAACACACCACCAAAGTTTGGAGCATGAGGAGGGTTGAACAACCAATGTACACCTCGGTTTGCCAATGACGATTTAACCATGTCTGAATCTAATTGGGATACCAGCTGTTTCAGTTCATTAGCTGCACCAACAAAGTTAGTGCCATTGTCAGATATCATTTCTCTTGGCAACCCCCGTCTACTTGCCATTCTGTAGAAAGCATTCAGGAATGAATCTGTATCAAGAGCATATGCCATTTCAAGGTGAACCGCCCTGGTTGCCAAACAGGTGAACAGGCACAAATATCGCTTACTTCTGGACTTTCCTCGTCCCTGAATAGTGAGGAATGGACCTGCAAAATCCACACCAGTTTGTTCAAATGCACAAAGAGAATACCTCAAACGAACTTTTGGAAGAGGAGCCATGATCTGAGATGCTGGTTTGGCTTTTCTACGACGACAAAATGCACATTCACGTTCCCATTCCCGAATTTCTTCACGACCAGCAATGATCCAATAACGAGAAGACAATGTCGACAGCAACTGATTTGTTCCAACTGCATGGTTACCATCTTCATGGTGTTGCTTAACGATCAATTTAGTCACCCAGTTTTTTCTTGGCAAGATAATGGGAAATCTTGTTTTGAATGGCAAGAACTCTGCATGCTCCAGTCTTCCACTGGACCTAACGAGACCATCATCATCGATGAAAGGATTCAGACCTACAAGTTTGCTACTTTTAGCTAATGGTTTGGTAGTTTTCAGAGCAAAGTACTCGTCAGTAAATGCTTCCTTTTGCATTGTGCTGATAATGTGTTTCTCAGCATCAAGCATTTCTTCTGCCGAAAGACAACCAGTCATTCTCTCATCAGATTGAGAAGAAATGTTAAAGACAAATCTATGCACCCAGGCTGTAATTCGAACAAGCCTCTTCCAATTTGAAAAACGTGAAGGTTCTAACAAACAAACAGAACTTGTGTATTTTACAAAACAACGAGATTCTTTGATGGATTTTGCTTCAGACAAATGTCTTGATTCTAACTTCACTGACTGTTCGGGCCAATATTTTTCATCAAGTTTAAAAAAACCAGGACCATATTTCCAGATATCTGATGTCAAGTTTGGAACTGCTGTTACTCGGGTAAGTATATCTGCAACATTCAGCTCAGTAGGAACATGTTTCCATTGCGATGGTTCAGTATGTTCCTGGATGAAACCAACACGATTGGCAACAAATGTTTTGAAGTAACGACTGTGATTAGCAATCCAACACAAAACATTCAGACTGTCAGTCCAAAGAGTTGCTGAGGACAGTCCTATCTCTAGAGCATGATCAACAGCAAGAAGAAGTCGAACACCAAGTACTGCCGCCATCAACTCAAGTCTTGGAATTGAGACAGTCTTCAAGGGAGCAACACGACTTTTTGAAGAAACAAGCTGACTTGTTACTTCATTATTTTGGTAAGTATGTACACAGTAGAGAACTGCCCCATAAGCATCTTCCGATGCATCAACAAATACATGCAATTGTGTTTCTTTCACTGGGAGATTCAGTTGCAAACATCTGGGGAATCTAAGTTCGTTCAAATCAGATCTATCTGAGAGCCATGCTAATGCTTTTTGTTTCAGGTCAACAGTAAGTTCATCATCCCAGTCTAACCCACAAAGCCAAAGCTGTTGCATAAGAACTTTTGCCCTGATGTGGAATGGAGAAAGAAACCCTAGAGGATCAAACAACTTTGCAATCTCACGAAGAAATGACCTTTTGGTAAGTATGATATTCTCACCTGAGTTGGCATTACGAAAGCAAAAGTCATCATCTTGAGCAATCCACACTAATCCAAGTGTCTTTACCGAAGGCAACTCATCTTTAGTCAAGTTTACTTCCGATGCTCTATCTCCTTCTGGAATAATCTCCAAAACCTCAGGAGAATTTGACAACCACTTCCGTGATTTCATTCCAGCCTTACCCCAAAGATCTGTAAGCTGATTGTACAATGTTTTACCATCTTCAACATCTTGCACAGAATCCATGCTATCGTCCATGTATGTGGACTTGCAGACAGTCTCAGCAGCTTTTGGATAAAGGTGTTCATGTCTACGAGCATTTTCTCTGGAGATGTATTGCGCAAGGAAAGGTGAAGCATTCACACCAAAGACAACCCTTGTGAACTCAAAAACTTGTGGTACTTTTGATTGATCCATAGACCGCCACAAGAACCTGAAGAAGGAACAGTCTGCTTTAGGTATTCCTATCTGTAAGTACATTTCTGCAATGTCACAGACTAAAGCTATTGGATATCGCCGGAAACGAAGGAGGATCTCAAACAAATCCCCTTGAAGTTTTGGACCCTGATGTATGGTGTCATTCAAAGATATGCCCTGGCACTTTGCAGAAGCATCAAAGACCACTCTCACCTTTGTGGTAGTACGATCTGGTCGCACAACAGGAAAGTGTGGCAACAACCACTGTTTTTCATACGCATCTACATTTTCAACTTGTTGGATGTAACCTTTTTCAAGGTAATCTGTGAAAGTTTTCTCATACAACTCACCAACGACTTTGTCCTTTGACAATTTCTTTTCAGTGCTACAAAGACGCTTATAAGCCATTTCATAGTTTTGTGGGAGGGTCTGTTGCAAATTCTTCCATGGAATGCCAATTTCATATCTATCATTTTCATACTTGATAGTGTCTTGTACTAAAAGGGATGATTGCTTCATCTTGTTTAGTGAAAAACGGACCATCAGACTTCAACTCTTCTACTTCCCAGAACTTATGAAGCATTGAATTCAACTCAAAATCTCTTTTTGACTCGGTTGTGAAAAAAGTATTGGAAAGAGTGGCTTCTCTTTCACCAGAAAGATTTCCAACACATGTCTACCCAAGCGGAGTCAATCTAGCAACAGGTTGACCTTCACCCCCGACTACGTCCTCATAAGAACGATGAAGTTCCAAATAATCCATTCCTATGAGCAAATCAACAATATGTGGAGTCTGAACCTTTGGGAAATGAATGTGCTTCAAATGTGGCCACTGTTTATTGTGTTTCTGCCAATCTACAACTTTCATCGGCCCTGTGACCCTGGTTGTTGTCAAAGCAGAAAGAGACATATCAACTGTACCATCCAAACTTTCAATACAAAACTGAACACATTGTGATGGAAACTTCTCACTTCGACCATTAAGTACATTGACAGCAACAGTCTGTTTTTCACCTATTAAACCCAACTGTGAGGACACGTCTTCATTAATGTAAGTTTGTGTACTTGCATCATCTAACACTGCATTAACGACTATCCTCTTTGTCCCATTTTTCAAGACAACAGGATATTGTGTAGATGACATTGTGACCTTTGAGTCTTGACCTTGAGATTTATCTAAATGTTGCTGTTCATTGCAAGAACTACTTGTCGACTTTACAGGACGACCTTTATCATGGTTTGCACTACTACGCATGCTTGAATGAAGCAACTGATTGTGTTGAGATGTACAATTATCAATACCACACAATGTTTTCCTACTGCATATCTTGCTGTAATGGTTTGACCCCAGACACCTGAAGCAAAGACTCAACAGTTTTGCAGTTTCCCATCTTTTTGGGACTGGCATAGACTTCAATTTAACACAACTTGTAATGCTGTGGTTTGAATGACAAATCCTACACCTCTGATCAAATTCACCTTGTTTACCAAAGAATGACCCAGGTTTTCTTACGTGTCTGTTCATTGGTCTTGCCATGAAGCAATAGTGCGAAACTCTGCTTCCATCAAAACCCACTCACGCAAAGTTTCAACAGACTCTTATCTTTGTGTCTCATAAATCCATCTTTGGTAATTACCAATCATTGGTTCTGTCATTTTTTTAAGAAGCTGTACATACAACGACCCATAGCCCAACTCCTCAAACCTATCAGATTCTTTCATGTTCACCACTACTAAATCCAACATGTCAGCCAATCGCCCAACATCTTTAGCATTACCAGTGCGAATAGGACTGAAATTTGATATTTCTTCAAGTTGTAATGCAATGTGTCTGCGCATACCACCAAACTTTCTATCAAGTCTTTCTAAAGCAACATCATATGCAGAAGCTGAGTGCCTTAAATCTTGAATAACCTTCAAGGCTTCACCTCCAACATACTGGCGCAACTGAAGTAATTTGTATACAGGAGTTGCAGGTGCTTGGTCTACACAAGCACTAAAAGCAGCTTTCCAGCCCTCGTATGCCTTAGCATCACCAGTGAAGACAGGAATGGATACACGCTTTAACTGCTTCCACATGTCTTTGCCAATGTCGTTATTGTGAAAGTGCAGGTGTGATGTGTTCAACATATTGCCTAGTATCTTGAGAAAGTGGTGTTTGCAATTGTTGAGAAGGACTGAACGATTCTTTCCTATCAGTTTTGTAAGAAACTTGTGATGAAGCATCTGACCTACTTTTGAGGTAACTTTGAGCATCATTTTGTGCAGTTGTACCAATCTCCTCTAGCAGTTCCCCTTCCTGCATGACCTTAGCACTATTGTGTCTATCTCCTAGAGATCTAAATAGTTCAGAAAGCTGAACAATAACATCAATTGCCCTACCTTGGCAGTCACTGACTTTGTCAATTGCTTCCCTAACATCATGACGTGAAGGAGATTGTTCATTGTCAATTAATTTCTTTAATCTGTTTTTAGATTTTGTGAATGCAGATTTCAAAACCATTTTTTGCCCTTTGAGTTTAACAATTTGATCTTCATTATTCAACTCCTCCTCATGGCTTGAGGACGGAAGAGAAAGGTTTGCTACAGTTTCTAACGTTATCTCATCGCCGAGACTTACCTTCCTGGTCTCCTTTTGGGACATATCACTTGTTTGTGACATTTCAAACGTGTCACTTCTGATCAAGCTATATACATTGCTGGCAAGCACTGCACTGATCAAAAACCAGTTAACAAAAGCCATACATTCTATTTTCAAAAACCAATATTTAAGACCAAAAACAAACGAATATCAAGAAAGTGCTCAGCAAAACATGATTAACAACCACGTTCTGCTACCAATTTGTAACGCAGTTTAACAATGGTTATAGACAACAAAGCACTTTAGTCTTGAAATTCAATTATGTTTTTATTACAAGAGATAAACCAAAAATATATCCCAAATATATACAAAATATTTACAGCAATGTTTTGTTCATGACACTATTGTCCGAATATGACCTAGCTAGTGTCAAAAACCGCCAAATAATGCAAGAAGAAACCCTTTATTTCTACTGCACTCGAAAAACGAATATCAAAAACTCTTGAGAAACACCGAATATGTGAACTCTCTAAAGTTATCCAAATACGAAATTGTTTAGCAAATTCAAATTCGAAATGGCATATACAAATGCCTACAAACAAGAACAAAATTACATCTTGTTTGTAAAGTTCAAATATTATGAGAGACAGCCGCCAAGAAACGCGACTGCTCTCAACAAAGCCAAAATCAAAAGTGAAGCCAACATGTGCTTTCCAGCACGGGCTGCAACGAACTCATGTACATTTCAGTTACGTTCATGCGAACGTTTTTCATAGCCGGGAAAATCACAAGTCCTTCAGACCATCAATAATTATGTTATTTATTTTGTTTGGTCGGTCGGCCGGAAATGATTGTTATATATACAAAGAATGTGCAAAAGTGCTTTTACACATTTTAAACTCTGAATATGCATATCTAATCCCCTCATCATGCCCCCCCCCCCCCCCCCCAAAGTTTGACTCGACTTACTTGTGATTTTTCGCTTCTGGTCCTCAGTTTCCCGTTTAAATGTCCGGTTCAAAGAGTCTATATTTGTTCTGAGCCTTGAAATTTCCTCCTGAAAGTTTGTAAAGCATCGATGTACAATATGGTTTAAAGTAATGTTTCCCATAATCACTTTCACATCGATTTATGATTCATCCTAACTTACTTAATGCCCACGGATCGTATCTTACCTATTTATTAAACTGACAATGTGAAATGATAGAAAAGAACAGAAGCGATCGTGAATTATCAAACCATCTAAAGTAAGACCTTTGATTAAGAGGGCCTGACATAACGACTTAATCAGCGCTGTTGCAATGTCTCAACTTCAGAATGAGGAATTCAGCGTTTTGGAGTGTGAAGTATACGAATTCGAGACAGCATAGCGTCAACACATTTGACTAGATTACAATAACATTTTCAAATGTCAGTTAACTCTTTGACAACAAACAAAAATCAAAATTCTATCGTTGACACATAAGTTATAAACAAGGGATGTATTATTGTTATGTCCTTCCGTGCATCGCAATATGCTGAAAATAACATGCATTCGAATGACTTACTGGAATAACTCCCTTGTCATGTGAGTCCGAAGTACATATAGAAAGACCTCAAAGAATAATAGCATGACGTCACTAAATAAATAATTAAACAATTATTATATTAAGGATACACTCGCGATCAAAAGAAAGTATAGGTCAACTTTAAATGTCAAAAAAATAAAAACAAAAGACGATAATAGAGTGCCGGATTATGTTCAGAAATCAAATGACAATAACTCGCACAGACAAACTTCATTGGCTAATAACAATGATCGGATGCATTTTAAGTTAGTCACACATGGGGTCAAATTTCAATAATTTAATGTCTCTCTAACGCACGTAGAAAAGCCAGAAATATTAACTGCCATTGTCAATATCGTGTGTGATAAACGTGTTAAACGTCGGATGACGGCCGCTGGTATTTGTTGTCATTCTTCTCTCAGGGCAAGTGCCAGTTCTTGTCTGTTTTGTGGGACGGGTCTTCGGTTCCTTATCTGCCTGTTTACATTAACTTTGTTCTGTTGCAAGGCGTTGACTGTGGTTCGTGCCGTGTGGGGTCTAGCGTTGTCATGCTGGAATATGATACCCTGGCATTGTGCTTGCAGAAAAGGGAACACAACTTGCTTCAGAACTTGCTGAATATATTATTGTGCATTCAGATTTCCATATATAATAAGCAGTTTTAACGTTACCACAGAAACCGCCCCACACCATCACACCACCACCACCGTAAGGATGGACATTTTGGACACATGAAAGAGCAAAACGTTGACCATGGCGCCGATACACCATCTGTATTTCATATTTGTGGTACAAACAGAAGCGACTTTCGTCTGTAAATAAAACTCGCCTCCAGTTCCGAGCTTGCCATCTGTACACTCGCAGAGCCCATCGGTGTCGCGGGGTCAAGGCAATAGCGCGGTAGGGGTGGAAAGCTCGAATACTTGCTGCTCATAATCTTCTGGACACAGTGTGTCTACTGACACGATTGGCGAGTGTCGTGGCCGCTGTTTCCGTTGCTGTCACAAAGCTATTTCGAAGATGAATGGTTCGGATATACTGGTCTGCCTGTGGCGTTGTAACACGTGGTCTGCCGCTTCGGGGTCTGTCTTTGGTCCGACCGGTCTGCCTGACACGTTGCAGAAATCTGGATACTGTCAGTGGCTTGCAATGAAAGGTCCTAGCAATATGGACTTGTGTCGCCCCCATTTCAGCCATTCCAATGGCTCTCTCTTCCTTCCTTGGTCAGCCGCGCAATTCTTTTTATGTGTTTTTGGTTGCTGTGACCCTACGATATCCAGCAGTGCCATTTATACCTGTTTTCGGTAGTACATTTCATGCCGGTTTTTAAAAACCACAACAACCTCAGTTGCGTTTTGCCGATGTGCACTATGTTTCTGAAGGTGTACTATCATATCTAAAACCACTGACGATGGATATTATAAAAAACGTTCAATTTCTATCGAATTGAAAAAAACTATAATTTCTTTTGCTCGCGAGTGTAGAAAGGAGCCTCTGACAAATGGCTATTTCAGATTTCCCCGTTATTAAACTGCAGATTTAGGCTTGCTCTCCGAGAATTTAGGACAACTTGTCATAGACCATGCATGTTCAGTCTTGAGTGAGAGGAGTTAAAAATGTTAAGAGTTACCTTCAGCTGCGTCTGTGCTCTGTCTGTTTCCATGCCTTGAGCTTCCAACTTTCCTGAAAGAGATAATATATAATCTATCATAGTATATATTAGAACATTATAATCATACATATTGTGTTCTTACATTGACCATATATCCCATAGCTTACAAAATTAATTTATCTTTTTCAATCATAATAAATTATTTCTTTGTATGCGTTAGCTTTGTGACACAATTGATAATTCTATTTTAACCATTACTCGCAAACAAAGTTATCAAGTTATTTTGTTCAAAAACATATAAACAAAAAAGATCAAATGTTTCGATCTCTTTTCAATAACGGTAAATGATATGAATTCTTAAGCAAATAATATGAAAAGGCTTTTTATTGAACTTTCTAATGGCAAAGTGCATATTTTGACTTTTGTAGCAATTTTGAGTTTTAATCAAGTGAGACAATACAAGATTATCGAAACGTGCAATCTCTCTTTCTGAAACGTTTGCCGTGACATTTATGTAAATGATCTGTGGTGATGAAAAGAAAGCGGCGATGCATAATATTATACATGCATGTCTACATAAATGCAGTACGAATGAATATGATGAAAAGATATAAATAGTTGGAATTTTTTTTTTGTCTTTTTTTAGGTTAAAAGTAAGATAAAGATCATGGTTTACCTCTGAGTTTCGACTGCATTTCTGCGAGTTCACGTTCATGTTTGTTCTCTAACTCTTGCAGTTTTAGGTCCATGTCTTGTTTTTCTTTTTCAAGTCTCTGAATTTTAACAACATGAACAAGAATTTAATATCGCATTTAAAAAGTTACAATGAGCATGGTAAATCACTGTGTAAACAACAAGAACGGTATGCTAGCAATGTAGCAGAATGAATACTAATTAAAAGAAAGAAACATTGATTACCTCTATTACAACATTGTCCAGCTGTATCGGTGATTCTACTTGGAATTCGTGCCGCAGCGCCAAACCTTCAAATGATAACGAGTCATTGGTTTTTATTGAGAAATAAATGGTTGTCGATGACGCTGCTTATAATGAAATGAGTGAGGTACACTTACTATTTACTTTTCTAAACTTAGTAGCCAGGTAGGTAAATGCCCTTGAATAATATTTCATCAATGATCAGTAAGCAGTGTTTTTTTCACTATGAAAATATCTGCTGTCACATAATTTGAATAAAAGACAAGATTCCCTGTGATGTAGCAAAAACGTTTTCTGTTTTACCCCTTATGTAGACTGTTACCTTTCTGGAGACATTTGGTGAATTTTTAGCTCATCTGGCCTGTAAGACCCGATGGGCTTATGGCATGGCATGGTGTCCGGCGTCCGTCCGTCCGTCCATCCGTCCGTCCATCCGTCCATCCGTCCGTAAACTTTGTGGAATTTCGACTTCTTCTCCAGAACCATAAGGCCTAGAAAGCTGAAACTTTGTGTACAGACTCCTTAGCTAGTGAGGATTATAAATTGTAGCTTTGGTGGCCCTGTGACCCCTAATAAGGGCCACAGGGGCCACACCCTAAAAACCTATTTTCATCTTCTTCTCCAGAACCATAAGGCCTAGAAAGCTTAAACCTTGTGTACAGACTCCTTGGCTAGTGAGGATTATAAATTGTAGCCTTGGTAGCCCTGTGACCCCTAATAAGGGCCACAGGGGCCACGCCCTAAAAACCTATTTTCATCTTCTTCTCCAGAACCATAAGGCCTAGAAAGCTGAAACTTTGTGTACAGACTCCTTGGCTAGTGAGGATTATGAATTGTATCTTTGGTGGCCCTGTGACCCCTAATAAGGGCCACAGGGGCCACGCCCTAAAAGCCTATTTTCATCTTCTTCTCCAGAACCATAAGGCCTAGAAAGCTGAAACTTTGTGTATAGCCTCTTTGATGAGTGAGGATTATAAATTGTAGCTTTGGTGGCCCTGTGACCCCTAATAAGGGCCACATCGGCCACGCCCTTAAAACCTATTTTCATCTTCTTCTCCAGAACCATGAGGCCTAGAAAGCTGAAACTTTTTGTACAGACTCCTTGGCTAGTGAAGATTATAAATTGTAGCTTTGGTGGCCCTGTGACCCCTAACAAGGGCCACATCGGCCACGCCCTAAAATCCTATTTTCATCTTCTTCTCCAGAACCATAAGGCCTAGAAAGCTGAAACTTTGTGTACAGACTCCTTGGCTAGTGAGGATTATAAATTGTAGCTTTGGTAGCCATGTGACCCCTAATAAGGGCCACAGGGGCCACGCCCTAAAAACCTAGTTTCATCTTCTTCTCCAGAACCATAAGGCCTAGAAAGCTGAAACTTTGTGTACAGACTCCTTGGCTAGTGAGGATTATAAATTGTAGCTTTGGTAGCCCTGTGATCCCTAATAAGGGCCACAGGGGCCACGCCCTAAACACCTATTTTCATCTTCTTCTCCAGAAACATAAGGCCTAGAAAGCTGAAACTTTGTGTACAGACTCCTTGGCTAGTGAGGATTATGAATTGTATCTTTGGTGGCCCTGTGACCCCTAATAAGGGCCACAGGGGCCACGCCCTAAAAGCCTATTTTCATCTTCTTCTCCAGAACCATAAGGCCTAGAAAGCTGAAACTTTGTGTATAGCCTCTTTGAAGAGTGAGGATTATAAATTGTAGCTTTGGTGGCCCTGTGACCCCTAATAAGGGCCACATCGGCCACGCCCTAAAAACCTATTTTCATCTTCTTCTCCAGAACCATGAGGCCTAGAAAGCTGAAACTTTTTGTACAGACTCCTTGGCTAGTGAAGATTATAAATTGTAGCTTTGGTGGCCCTGTGACCCCTAATAAGGGCCACATCGGCCACGCCCTAAAATCCTATTTTCATCTTCTTCTCCAGAACCATAAGGCCTAGAAAGCTGAAACTTTGTGTACAGACTCCTTGGCTAGTGAGGATTATAAATTGTAGCTTTGGTGGCCCTGTGACCCCTAATAAAGGCAACAGGAACGTCCTTCAAATCTATTTTCATCATCTTCTCCTGAAGTATAAGGCCTAGAAAATTGAAACTTGTCGCCTATATATACTTAATTTTATGATTGGTGCCGGCCTCTACAAAGGGGGTATCATTGGCCACACTCTACAGCATAATTGATGATGAAGCCTGATGAGCTACAGAGCCAATGGCTCTATTTTTTAAGGTCACCATCACCCTTTTACCAGCATCAAACTCTTGTTAACACATTATCACTGTTGTACCCAATGTCTCAAAATTAGGTCATAGTTAACAGGGGATACGTAGACGCCCGTTAAAGACAAAACCGTGTCAAACTGTGTAGACTGTCACCAAATTGTTAAACATTTGGTTCAACGGAGATATTATGTCAACAAAAATACCACGTATTCTTTTGTCAATGCAAGATTTTAATAAGTCATCACCACCTTATGACCCTTATATCATTCCCAGAGAAAATATCTAAGTTTGTATTATGGCCTCGTTAAGTCTTTCATGTCAAAACATCAAGATGTGCTTACGGTCGATTCTCAAGCCGTTATCGCTTTAGTGTTAATTCCTGATCTCCCACAATAGATATCTACTGTTGAATTGATTATAACCCTTTTTACTTAATAATTGATGATGTAACAGCTAGCATGCTCCGCCTTAATCAGGAACTTTTGTTCTGGCATTTTAAATGACTAAGAAAGTTACCTGTTGTTTTTTCTAAATGATCTATCACAAAAGAGTGGCCTTTCTTTTCCAGACTTTTGATGAACTTTCCAAATTTCTGCCTGCTTTTCTGTTCAATGTTTTCCAGCAGTGCATTGTTGCGGTCTTCTTCAAGACGAATATCGTCCAGTTGGTTGTATTCACGTCTCTCCAGAACGCGTTCCTGGTATAAATATGGTAGAAGTTCTCTAGAGGTCAGGTTTTCCAGGAGATATACATGGTTATCACGGAGGATCTTCTTGTGAGGGATCTCATGCCTACAATAAGCAATAAAACGCTGCTTCATGGTGTTTTCATGTTATGTTATTAGTAAAATTGTTGCACTAGAAAGAGAGACAAAGAGCCAAATCTTTTATTCTTGAAACACATCAACAATGGGATAATATCAGATCAGGGGGCTGTGGTGAGCAATCAGGAAGAGCGGTGGTGTATCGAGATGTTGGTTATAAAAGATAGCTATGACAGATATTTAACAAAATATCCTTGAACTCTTAATATCTGTTGAGGATGAATATCAAGAAACCTTGAAATTGAAAATATTGAAATTAGAACACTTTGAGGAAAAACAGACAATACTCAAAATACAACAAATTGCATCACAATACATATAACTTCAGGAAAAGGACTTTCATGAAAAAGTACAAAGTGGACCTTTTAACGGAAAAAACGATTGCGCATTTCGCGAAAAATCTTGAAAACTATGGTAATAACATACTTTTGTGCGCGTTCTAAGGTATACTGCATTAGACCATGACTAAACATACAAAATTATCCTTTTTGGTCCATACCTTTGCACAGAAGCAGCGTTCCCCATGGTTATTTTTCTCAAGGTTTTTTAGCTGAAACAAAACGTTTGAAGTCAATATGAATAACTTAATAAGCATATGTATGTGACGATTTATTCTTTGGGGGACACTTTTAATTGATGAAATCAAGGACAGGAAAACAAAAAAGACACTTCACTGACTTAATAAACGTTCAGTGCTGCATGTATACGTCATATTGATGGGATTCTCACAGCAAGAGTCAAATATCAAATTAATGATCCGCAAATATGCGTCATATCAACGATATTATCATTTCAATGAACACATAACTCGTTAAGCACATGAATTCATCACAGTAAGCCTAGAATGCAGCATCAAATTAATGAAATCTGCACATTCGAAATTACGGCATGCGTCAAATAAATCAAACCTGCACATTTGAAAATATTGCATGCGTCAAATAAATGACATTTTCATAGCAAAATATGCAAATATACCTCAAATCAATTAAATCCTGAAGCTAATGCTTCATACATTGTATATAACAGATGTTACCTTGCTATCAGAGTTGTATTCATTTATGGTGTTTATGAAGCAAATGACAATTTTCAGTTAAGATCAGTAATCAATTTTGCTTAATCCATTTACTGAGGCTATTAAAATGAAAATGGCCGTACATATTTACACTTTATACGTTCCACCTGATAATCAACTCAAGGCAATATGGTTAATAACTGGATCAGTTCGTTCTGAGTTGGGGTACATACTTTGCCAAATTTGACAAAATAGAAATGCGAATTTGAAAATGTGCAAATTCGCAAGGAATCAAAAGCGATCAGGACACTGTAAGCCACCATTCCAGTTGTTCTGGCTTCGATGGAAACATCGGAAAGTGAGACAATTTTTAATGATGCAATTTTCAGTGTCTCTATCTTTCTTTTCGCATTGTTATCGAGGCACTGTCCAATGAAATTGTGCTGTGTTAGCATTTGCTTTGTCTATCGATAAGAACGATGAGATACAATGTTTTGTTTTGCATGTAAAACTCACCCATTGAACAGATTATCACACGCAATATATGATGATGACATTGATTCGTAGCGAATTTGGTACAGACGGCAACATGGAGACACGATTGCATCACAAATATGTATTTTTTGCATAGAGTAGATGCAATTTTTTTGACACCACAAAAATATTCCTGCACTGCCGATTTTGCTGCCACAATAATGAAAACTCTACCCACTGTTAAACGATGCCTAAAGATGCTCCCAGTAACTTTAAATTTGCGATTCACGCTCGCTGCATGCGGCGTCAGTTAACAAAGTTGATTGTAAGAAGTTCATATGAGGTCGAAGTACAATAAAACAAAATAAAAATGATAAATAGCTGTAAGGTAGTTTAAAACAATTGAATTGTGAAGCCATGATATTCTACCTTTGATAGGTAACGTGATTTTTCCCGGCACCAAGTTCTAAGCATAGCATATGTATCGTACGCATACTCCAATTACAATGTCGTGCTGCCGTCGTCTTGCTTCGACAAAGTACGCAAAAACTGAGTTAGAAAACTATGAATCGCTTGCAGTTGTAAACGATTAATATGTAACAGTTCGTTTTGTAGCCGTGTGTCATTCTCGCATCATCGCGTTGCCTTCAGTATTGTATTTTACCAATATTCAAGCAAATCTTGCGAATTTAAAACTTTTTAACTCTTAGTTCCTGTCGGAGGTAAAAAATCTGGACAGCGTAACGCCACCCTTGAGATATTCAAGTCTGAACAAAATTTCACTTAAAGCTTGAACAAATGTATCATCTTCAGAAGTATTACACTGCCTTTAAGTAGTTTATATATACCGCAATGAGTTTTATACCTGTTTTAACTTTGATTGATAACAAAGGTCATTAAAATTAATAAATGAGAACGAGATTATTTGGGCGTATATTAACAAGAATGTTTTTAATTATTACCATAAATTTGTGAATGTATTATGTCCCCATCGAATAATGGGCACGTGCGAAGTCACACAATTGTTGATACTTTTCCATATGCTCTCTATTTGATATATATCAATGTCATGTGAACGGTTAATATTCAATAAACTGGAAACTGCAGTGTACAAAGTATAAACACTGCATTTTGGTGAACATTTTTCCTGCTAACTGAACGGAACAAAGCCATGTGAACAAAGTCATGTAAACATAAGTCGTACTTTATCAATGTAACATTGCGAAGTGATGATAACACCCTGATGACATGCTGGTTTCAAAATAATCTGTTAAAATTGTATGATTAGTAATTATAAAAAGTTTCAATTCAAAGTTTATAAGAAGATGCAAAATATGATGCTAGAACGAAGTGCAGTTCAACTGTATAAACAGATGATTCAATATGTTAGGATTGCTTCACGAAAACGCACACAATAAGGATTGAGAAGCGAAGGAGAGGAAGTCATCACAACATCAGGTAACAAGCTACTCTGAGACCGATCCGACAACAGACAAGCCATTAAACTAAGGCCATCACAACATCAGGGAACAAGCTACTCTGAGACCGATCCGACAACAGACAAGCCATTAAACTAAGGCCATCACAACATCAGGGAACAAGCTACTCTGAGACCGATCCGACAACAGACAAGCCATTAAACTAAGGCCATCAAAACATCAGGGAACAAGCTACTCTGAGACCGATCCGACAACAGACAAGCCATTAAACTAAGGCCATCAAAACATCAGGGAACAAGCTACTCTGAGACCGATCCGACAACAGACAAGCCATTAAACTAAGGCAACAGATTGCTAGGCTCGTTGAAGACAATCCTATCTGGGTACCGTTTATCCTTAATAGGACGCCTGCTTAAAATACAAACCTGCTACAAATAGATTCCCTTGTGAGAGATTTTTTAAAAAGATCTTTGCATTTAAAAAGACTTTTAAAAAGTATTGACCACGTCTTTCTTACTATCTAACGTCCTTGGATCTTAAAACTAGCCAGTAGACTGATATATGGCTGCAACGTGACTGGTCCTTTAGGAACGATGGTCGGCAGCTTATAAACTGAAGAGTTATTGAACGTGTTATTCGAAATGGTATCCATCAGGGTCTGGCCATTTGGGGAAAGTTTGTGATGATAAGAGGACTTCAAATGCATAACGTTTTAGAGCCTGCTTTGGAGCCATACACACATAGAAGGATTTTAAGCAAGACGATACTATATCAAAATCGGCAAAATTGAGAAAGAACTTTCGCAACAACGCTAGTGCAAGTGTTTAAATTTTTACCAATGTTGGTAATTTCTCCCTAAATGAATCCCACCGAACCGTAATGGGATCATCACAGTCGAACGATAAAAAATATTTTCGTTGTTTTAAAAGACGTATCAGCCCTAAGACTTAAGTGGCAACAGCGACATCTCATGACTCACTCATGACTGTTGATGAAATTTTCGTGTCAAATTCCCCATGTCTCTGCGGCCTTGTTCTTTTGATTGTCAACCATTGACTGAAAGTAATTTCTGTACACTAATATATAATGATATATGTATGTATATATCAACTTTTGTGCTCAGATTGACAGTTAATTCATATAATCAACACATAGTTGTGTGCTCAGATTGACAGTTAATTCATATAATCAACACATAGTTGTGTGCTCAGATATATATATAATATGTAGGGAGCAAAAATCAGTTTGCCCACAATATCATTTCTTTTGGTCACTACAATATTGTTTCATGCCTGAGGCAATTATAGGCAAACTGATTTTTGCTCCCTACATATTATCTCGCTCCATTTCACAAATGTTGAGCACTGTCCCATTTTGTTACAAAGCCAAATCACACAAAACCCTATAGCTAGTGGTTTTTGTTTTTTGCTTATATATATATATATATATATATATATATATATATATATATTCTTTAAAAATAACAAACTGAAGATTGGTCTTCATATAAGTTCATTACCAACCGGTTTCACAACATAGTAATCATCAGGGTAACTTATACATTGTGTTGCTAATGGAATAGCGTAAACAATGACAAGGGACGTAATTCATGACGTCATATGCATACCACTAAAAATATATATAGTAAATGCGACGTCATCATGATTTCATATTAGTTACGGTTCAATTTAGGGGTATATCTTTCAATAAAGAATCGTTCGTTTATTTTCCTCAGCTCTTCATTATCTGTGCGCATTTTGTATATAGGACAGATTGTGAACTGGGGATTGCAATTCTTTGCGCATTCATCTATATGTGCGGTAAGGGGTATACATCTATAGTTTGGTGTTTTAATCTGTTGTTTATGCACTCGGACTCTCGCCCTTAATGTATCCCCCGTTTGACCAATATACTCTTCGTAACAACCAGCACATGTTATTACATATATTAGATTTCTGGAGGTGCAAGACATACTTTCCATTATTTTGAATTTTGAATTATTCCTAAAGGTGAATGAATTTACCTCCAAAATGTGTGTACATGTGCCGCAATTCGGCCTATTACATTTTGTGATACTTCCAGGTTTTTTATCTTTAAAGCTATAAAAAATAATTAAATATTTAAATATATATAAAAGCTCTGAAATACGTGAGAAATGTAAAAAACCTCTCGACTCCCTATATCCAATCAGAACCAGTAAATGACTTCAAGCTTCGACCTCTTATTGCTGGGCAAATGTGTCCAACACTTAGGTTAAGCAATTTTATGGACGTATTGCTAAAGCCTTTTACAAAAGATACGAGACACAACAGATTTTCTCAGTAGCCTCCCAAAGACTGTAGCTGGTAGTACTAAACTTGTTAGCTTTTATGTAGTTAACCATTATTCAAATATACCACATGATCTCGGGATAACAGCTATCTGATATTGGTTAGACAAACGCACCTCTGTTATACCAGAATTAATATCAAAGGTATTCATCATTGAAAGTATATTGTTCATCCTGTATAATGACACATTCCATTTTGCTAGCTCCCATTATAAACAGATAAAAATACCGCAATAGAGACCAAAATGGCACCGACGTATGCCTCACTTGTCCTTGGCTATTTGGAAACAAAATTATACTCAAAAATTGAGGAAAACTTTGGTCAAGAATTCAGTAGGGAATTTGAAACAAAATAGAAGCGATTCTTAGATGATTGTTTCATCCTATGGAACCAAAATGAAACTGATTTAAAATGGCTTACAAATGAATTAAAAATTTACTTCCAAGTTTGACATTTACAAAAGAGGAGAGCAATTCACAACTTCCTTGTTGAAATGTTCAAGTATCCATCTCGAATAATAATGTATACAGATGTGTTGTATAAACCTACTGACTCTAAACAGTACCTAGACTTTAATTCATATCACACGCGTCATAAAAAAACAGTGTCCCTTATTCACTAGCAAGACGCATCCGGATGATAGTTTCAGATTCTGATCGTGTAGAATATAGATTAAATGAATTAAAATAACTATTATTACAAAGAAACTATCTAAGGCAAATTATTGATGAAGTCATTCAACGAGCAAGGGAACAAAACAAAAATTTACTTCAAGAGTTAAAGGAACAGGTACAAGAAAACGTCTTTAAGTTACCATTTGTGTCAACATCCCAGAAACCCTGAAATATTCCCCAAACTTAGAGAAACGCTTCAACCCTTACAAAGGTGTGATACCTTAAAGGACAAACTCACACAGGTTACTCTCATCAAAAATAAAGGACAAGGTAAAAGTATTAAAGATATATTAACAAAGGCTAAATTTGATCAGTCAGATTCTGGTGAAAAATCAATTGGCAAGTGTCACTGGGTGACGTACCCCGGAAATTGCTGACCACGAAGCGAGGAAAGATGACAGAGGCAGGGGACCAGGTAAGATTCACGATCGATTTGAAGTCTTTCTAGGGATTTTTAAATGCAATAGATTACAGGTAAAATGCTTGATATAGATAATAGTTCACATACGAGTTTGAATTACCTACTGACAGGTCTTTCTTTTGTTACTATGATCGAAAACCGGCAGTGTGGTCGCTACAGAAAGAGTGAAAGGGAACAGTATCAAGAATTGTAAATTGTTCTAGAATGTCTTTTTAACATAGATTTGACCTTCTAAAATGACACGAAAATATTGAAATTGGTAAAATACTGTTCCCTTTCACTCTTTCTGTAGCGACCACACTGCCGGTTTTCGATCATAGTAACAAAAGAAAGACCTGTCAGTAGGTAATTCAAATTCGTATGTGAACTATTATCTATATCAAGCATTTTACCTGTAATCTATTGCATTCAAAAATCCCTAGAAAGACTTCAAATCGATCGTGAATCTTACCTGGTCCCCTGCCTCTGTCATCTTTCCTCGCTTCGTGGTCAGCAATTTCCGGGGTACGTTACCACCCAGTGAGTGTGGTAGGCCAAATTGTGGAACATGCCCGTACCTATTACAAGGAAAGGAATTGAAGTTTAAAAGTGGACACCTATTCTATGTACGGGAGAACATGACATGCGCATCTAAAAAATACTATATGTTATAGGTATATGATACATTATAGAAAATTTGCTGTCGATCCAATATATAGCTAAATCAAAAAGTGTAGAAAATATTTTATACATTTCTTTATATATTTACCCATTTATATTAAACATCGCATCCTCCTGACACGCCAAAACACCTCTTTTGTCTAATTTTGGAACGTTCCAACGTTATGTAAGCTAATCAACAACTAAAATCTCACTACCGATCCGTCCAATGGATTTTTCTGTCCTAAAACTAGAAATTCGGCGCATAGGTATGCGACCATGTTATCAAGTGCAGTAGATGTGGCGAGGATTACATAGGACAAACTGGAGATACACTCAGATCACGAGTGGTGGTCCATAAACAGCTAATTAAGGACCCCTCTTGTCGCTGCATACCACTCAGCGAGAGATACATGTATACGCCGGGAATATTAGTCCCCATTTCAAAATATTTCATTTTTACAAAGTCATGTCAAACAGTGATGAAAGACGGAAAGTTAAAGAAAATTACTTTATCAAGCTGATTAGACCACAATTAAATAGAATTACTTTTACATAGAAAGTTGCATTATCATATCATCAAACTGCTTCGTTATGTACATGACGTGAATGTGTTAAAAACGTCATCTGCATGTGTGTAAAGCATTGTACACTATTCCTTCTGTGACGTCACAATAAAGCAACGTCATAAGGACCCTATGATGATCACCGTGAAGGTATTTTAAGGTGAATTACGTTGAGTCATAAACCTGATAGCTTGGCGGAGAAAGAATTATTGTTTATAAACAAATTAAAGCCAAAGCTAAACCAAAATATAATCTAATTAACTTCACTTCCAATGTGCATGTGCACAATGTTTTCATTTGTGTTTCTACGGAAACGTACTCCCGTAAATATGTTGCACTGTGACGTCATAATTGTATTTGATGACGTCATTAAAACTGACTCAACGTCATTGGCCTGAAGATGCCGAAAGGTTGAAAGTACTAGTGAATAAAGTCATCGTAGTTTCAACAAATCCTTTTTTTTCTCTTTATATATATAATTTCTGTAAGCTTTTCCTCTTTATGTTATTTCAAAGGCTCAGTATAACGGTTTCTTTTTGGCTAATTATATATAAGGTTTACATGTACATACCTATAATGATTTACTTCGTGAATGTAAGGCACAGCCTTTTGTAATCTTATAGTCATTATCATATTCAATATTTATTATTTAATTCAGAATCATAATGGCAGTATATCATGTTGTTGATGTTTTCATTGCCTTCAACACTACAAATACCTTCACAAACCAGCGACGCGCAGCTTGTACATAATCAAAACAATCGTCTGTCCGCTCACTTATATCATCCGTCCCAGTGGTGGAAGATTTCTATAAGCAAACAAAACATATATACCAACATTTTATATCAACAAAACGCCCAAATCAATGTAAATCGCTCTATCCCCTGATCTTTTTCCTAGGGACTAAATCTGGTAATTCTTAGCCTGTTTGATAACTTTCATTTCTGCCGATCGTATGATCAGATTTGAAATGATTTATGGACATTTGAAATAATGATAATTCATAAGATGTCCAAAAATATTTGTGTTCTCACCTCATTGCCAAATAAAAAGTTCTCCCCGAAACAGTAGTCTTCCCATTATAATGTAGACAATCTTGACAGATAAACCGTACATAATTGTAACCTTCAGTGTATGTGTCTATCAAACATTTGCGTTATGTTTGGGTTAGCAACGGTCGTCGTTGAGCAATTTTCATGTCGGTGTATCAATAGATATAGTATAGATATGAATACAAGTTTTCTAAATGCTACAAAGGTGTGCATAACAGTTGAGGGACCTACATAAATTACTTGACTGGCTTGTACAGTGACAGGCGACAAAGACACACTCTGTGATCTATTGGACTCACCAGTGGCGACCTCGATTAATGTGTTCTTTCATACAGAAGTACTAACTTCTATGCCTCAAATGTATCCTTATAATGCTGGTCGGTTCGTGAGAGTGACATAAAGAAAGTATTTCCAGCAGGCACAACGATAAATATTGAATGACATTGTAAGGAGGTTAAATGTAATCGGTTGTGAAAATGCTTTTAAACATTTAAAGGGGCAGTAGCACGCTTTTAGGGTGAATATAAGGTGATAAATCGTTCCAATTGAAGGATAATGTATTTAACCTAAATAAACCAGTAATAAATCAAATATCAAATGCAAAATTCAGCCATAAGATTCTTTATTCTTTAAAAAATGAATTAAAGGCGTTCACACAAAAATGGCCGCCTATGGACTTTGTGTGAATCTTAGTCATTTGTTCTCTGACCATGGATGATTGGTTTGTGTTATGAGATTTTATACACTATCAAAATAAATATAGATATATATATCAGTAGAAAATGGAAATATGAAAAAAAATTAAAACGTGCTACTGCCCCTTTGAAGGTAACAAGTAGCGACTATGATCGGAACCGGTCATATTTTATCTAGGAAACTTATCTCAAACAGGTTGGAAAAAAAAGTATAAGTAAATACAGATTCAAAGGTTTACGAACTACATGTATATCAAACATATAAATGCTCTTGTGGTTTTGTCTTTGGTACATAATTATATGATAAATATATTCAGATCTGGATTTTTGACAAGCATAAAGCTAATTATTTAAAAACTTGGAGCTTTCTTTCTGCATGGTTGCGCACTCTGACACGTATTCTAAATATAACTCATGTATATATGTATCATCCCAACTTGGAATCCCGTCCGATCTTAAGATGGGACGCGTCCCAACTTGGAATCCTAAGTTGGGACGTCCCATCTTAAGATGGGACGGGGAATATTAAAACATGCATGTAATTATCTTATTTAAACATGAATTGTGATAAAAATGATATTTATTATTACTAACGGTATATACGTTTGACACGTACAAGAAAAATGAAATTTGATGTTGATTTACTCGACTTACGGGCTTGGATTCAACTCCCACCTTCTACAAGCGAGTGAACACAACAAGTATGTAAAAACACGATGTCAACATTCATTTACTGATCATATTTATTTGCATTTACGCTTTATAACACATCGATGATTTAGTATACATCATTTTCTGTTCTTTTTCAGTCATAAACCATCAACATAGGAATTGAAACAAAGTAAACAAACTAAGAAACAACATAAACAACATAACAGCACAAACCAAGCGACCTTTATTTGAAAATGAACATAAATTGTTATAAAATAAATGTTGTAAATAAACTTATCTGTATTTAATATACTATGAAATACATGTATTAAGAAAATCAACAAATAGACCCTCTTTATTTATTTACTATAGATAATATCGCCTTCAAATGTGAAACCAGCTTACCTTATACAAAGAAATGAATAATCCAAATGTTGTTGTTGGATTGGGGTTTAACGTCTTCTTCACCATACGGTGATGTCGCCGACGTGGGGTCTAAGCCTGAGTTATTTCCAAAAAAAGGGGCATGAGATTTAGAATTGGTCTTAGGCAAATGTACATAGAAATCCGATGTAAAGGCTTTTCTCAATGTGTGTTACAACGCTTTCCATTCCTAAACTAAGCACTGTGGGTAAGTTAATCTGACAGCTTGGCATGTTAGAGAATTAGAGACTGACATTGAGTCATTCATGTCAGCAAGCAATTCCAATCAGTCATGAATGGGCACCAATTTGACAACTGTCACTAATGTATGGTTAAAACAACACTGAGTTGGGGGAAGAAAAATCTTGTTGTTTTTAAACAGGCTGTAAAATGGTTTGTTTACTTGTCATGTAACAAGCTTGATTAAATCAAATATAAACACATTTAAAAAACTTTATTGATGTATGTGTTTGTTGAAAGGTTTTTGTGTATGAAAGGTTTACCAAAATGTGTAACATTCAACAACTCTTAACTGAGAGAACAAAAATTATTATTGAACATTAAACACCTAGCACAAAATTAACATATTGATGGATAAAATTTATTGAAAGAATCTTGGATTTTAATTCCAGGAAGAAAACATGTCCTTTCCTGAAATGAAAACATTGATAAAGAGGAAGATGGAAATGAGATTCATGTCTGAGAATTTGGAGTCATTATTGGTTAAAATTTATTTTCTTGTAAATAATAAATCAAATTAAGATATTATATTCCTACACTATAACTTGATTGTATTATGTAAGTTCACACTATTTTATAAATTTAGAAAAATAAACATTAACCGTAAAGGACTCCAAAGTAACAGACATGGCCGTCCCACCTTGGAATTTCTATCGGTTTTGACTGCTAACTCATTAAAAATATATAATAAAGTTTTCACACTAAAATATTATATTACGACAATACAACTTAATTGTTTTATGTAACTATATACTATTTCATACTTACAGAAAAATAAACTTTATCCAATAATGACTCAAAACTCTCAGACATGGCCGTCCCAACTTAGAATTTCTATATCGGTTTTGACTGTCCACTCATTTAAAATATAAAATAAAATTTTGACACTAAGATATGATATTCCTACACTATAACTTGATTGTATTATGTAAGTTTATTCTATTTTATAAATTTAGAAAAATATAAAATAACCGTAAAGTACTCCAAAGGCACAGTGCTTAGTTTAGGAATGGATAGCGTTGTAACACACATTGAGAAAAGCCTTTACATTGGATTTCTATGCACATTTGGATTATTCATTTCTTTGTATAAGGTAAGCTGGTTTCACATTTGAAGGCGATATTATCTATAGTAAATAAATAAAGAGGGTCTATTTGTTGATTTTCTTAATATATGTATTTCATAGTATATTAATTACAGATAAGTTTATTCACATTTATGTTCATTTTCAAATAAAGGTCGCTTGGTTTGTGCTGTTATGTTGTTTACGTTGTTTCTTAGCTTGTTTACTTTGTTTCAATTCCTATGTTGATGGTTTATGACTGAAAAAGAACAGAAAATGATGTATACTAAATCATCGATTCGTTATAAAGCGTAAATGCAAATAAATATGATCAGTAAATGAATGTTGACATCGTGTTTTTACATACTTGTTGTGTTCACTCGCTTGTAGAAGGTGGGAGTTGAATCCAAGCCCGTAAGTCGAGTAAATCAACATCAAATTTCATTTTTCCTATGCGTGTCAAACGTATATACCGTTAGTAATAATAAATATCATTTTTAACTCAATTCATGATTAAATAAGATAATTACATGCATGTTTTAATATTCCCCGTCTTAAGATGGGGCGGATCCGCAGTTGGGATGATACATATATATATACACAAAGAACTTAATTAAGCCCCCCCTATTTTGTAAAATGAACTTGGGTGCTCTTGGACTATTTGGATTATTTTGATGTATTGACCACTCCAGATATAAAAATTGCTTTGTTATTGACTATTTAATTGTACTAAAAATCGCTAATGTGCAAAAATAATGAAAATATGAGAAAAACTGTGAGACTACTGAATTTTGGCCAAATATAACTATTGTCACATGGGGAAAACTACACATTAAACTTTGAATGTTATGAATTAAAAATAACATTTGATCCCTACATGTAGTTGACATTTATACACTAAAACACTCTTTATCATGCATGATAAGAGGCTAGCAAGACATTGAATTTTCAGTTCTTTTTTCATTAAAAAATTATAAAATGCCTACAATCTAAACATCTGTAAGTAAATTTGAGATTCCTTGAGTTGAACTTGTTGATCAAACACGTCTCCTTCCTTAAGATAAGCCATTATCTTTGACAGTGACCAATTAATGTCTTTGTGCAGTGTTCTACAAATTCGATATTTTATAATTTTGGGATTTTGAAGTTTCATACTGCTTTAACGATTGACTTTTGCTATGGGGTTATTAACTTAAAATTCATCAATTCATTTAAGAGAATGATAATAATCACATTCCAGCAAAAAATATTGACTTTCATTTTCAATTTTAAGGTAACTTGAATCTTGACTAAAAAATACCGAGTTTTTGTAAAACAAGTTATTCAGTGACAGTGAATCGTAAACCGTATGATTTTTTAGATGACCATTGTATCAAAACATCCTTATTGTTTGCCTGTACATTTGTTTTGTTTTTTCTGTTTGAAAAAGTGGGGGGGGGGGGGGGGCTTAACTAAGTTTTTTCTGTATATATAACCATTTTATTGAAAGAACTTCACAGGACTGGAATCGGAAACTTCCTATCTCATGTTATTTATCTATACTGAAATTAAAAAATTGTAATTGATGTTTTTAAACAGATAAGTGATAAAGTGAAAATTTCAGTTTAAAAAACTAATATTTCACTTTCAATGAGGTTATAGGTCAATCGCTATAAGACTGAACCTTCCATTCTCTACACAACCTTTACCTCTCATTCAACCCTGTTCGTTCTTGTTGGTTTTATGACCAAGAATGACCATGCATTCAATTTGTGGTCCCCCTCTCTCCCTAGACCTTTCACGGTGTTTGCTCTTCGTTTTAAAAATGCGTTTTTCAAAAACCCAAGTTTCATGAACCCAAGTAGCTAACAACTTTCCATTTTCAACACAACCTTTACCTCTCATTCCACCCCGTTCGACCTTGTTGGTTTTCCTGTGTATTCTAACTATGTTGCGACTACAAAGTACCTCAAATGTTCATACTACGTTCTACTGCGTTTTAATAACTGTGCGACCCTCAATGATCAAATCATACTCGAAGAACACATTTGTCTACTAAATCCTCGACAGATAACTGCATAAAGGCAGCCATAATGATTATTAAAGACTGTTGACCAAAAATAGGTAAAAATCGATAATTATCGGAACATTGACTCTGGATTATTAAAACCCACACATTTCTTGAAAATCTGTTTTTCTAGATAACTAATTTTAAAAGTCACTCCGTGAGTTGTTGGGGGTCATTTATGTCAAACTATAACAATAGTGTCATCTGATCGCGAAGTATCGACTGTTGCTGAACGTATCATTTTAAAGGTAATCGAGGACGCATAGTGACATGGTTTAAAGTCGCGGTTATCTAAAACCGGACAATCAGTCAAACCTGATTTTGAAAACTTATCTAAAGCAGATAGCTTTCAAGTTATGTAGTAAATAATGACCCGGTACCGAGGGGTTATGGAAAATAACCTCGCGAGGGCGTAGCCCGAGCAGAGGTTGTTACCGTAACCCGAGGCAAACGGGTCATTATTTGACTTACACTCCCGCGGAAGACTCCTGCAATAGTTTCAACTTAATTTGTTTATAAACAATTAATTTAAAAACGTTTTACTGATATCATTCGCGGGTTTTTTATTTCTTGATAAGGAAAAATATTTAAATTACCCCCATATTAGGCTTTTAGAAATAAACGCTTGATGTTTTCCAATAAAAACTATTTTATTACGGTGTTTCAATTAAATTGGTTTACATACAAATAATTGAAAAACGTTTTAGCTATCCATTTTGCGGGTTTGATATTTCTTGATAAGAATACTATTTTAGACTACTTACAATACCCCCTCCTAAGGGTTTTAGAACTAAAAACTTGATTCCTTACATTAAAAACTATTTTATTGCAATATCAATATATATTTATAGGGGAAAATAAAAAACCAAACATGACACACACAAATTTACATCAACTGGCATGGATCCACGGTAGCTCAACAGGTACGAGCGTTGCTTGACAACATAGAGGTCCCTGGTTCGAATCCCACTTTCGTTGTTCATAAATCTTAACTTTCTTGTTTGGTTTAAAATCCAAATTTTACAAGTTCAATTGTTTGCAATTGTTTACAATCTTATAACCGACCAAGGTGGTTATGAGATAACCAACCTACGCGGATGGAGCTCACAGCATATAACATTCAGTAATGGAGAATGCATGAGGAGTAGTGGATTCTTTAAAATAATCAACGAGCCCCGAAGGGGCGAGTTGATTATTTTAAAGAATCCACTGCTCCGAATGCATTCTCCATCTTAATCCATGTATAACGTACAGTGATAAGATATGCGGAATAGGTTTGTGTGAAATGCCTGACACCCCTCCAGACTGGACAAGTCCATGTGCAGTGGATTCTTTAAAATAATCCACTGTTCACACAAAAGAGTGACGTCATCATCATGGATTAACCAAACAGAGTTATATTATTAATACGTGTTTTCAATAAAAAAACATAAGAAAGACATAAATATTCGCAGAGGCCATCATTCAATATCAACTCTTACACCCCTTGGGCGGTTATATCCCTTCTTTTTAACTCATAACTACCTTCTTATAGGTGTTTACGCCTTACATCCCTTGGGAAGTTATTGCCTTTATTTAAGTTTAATCCATGATGATGACTCAAACAGCTCAAACAACTCTTAACCGCTTAAGAGCTAAGAGTTATGAAATCAATGATATTGGGAAATATGATATGTCATTCCTCGTTACTCGTTTTTTATTATCAAGTTCTTTGCTGCTCGCATGATGAGTCTAGTCCTTGCTATGTTTTAAAGAGACCCTTCGGCTAGATCCTTAAATTTCATGGTATTTTCTTTGGCATTCATACATGACAAAACACTCATTGTGATTTAACTCATTTTAAGAATCATCTCATTACACCAAATAAATGACAATAATTAGTTTTTAAAGGAAATATCATTTTGTATGTGCCAATGACTTCACAAGTTCAATTTTATGCAAATTCTATCAACTAATAAACAACCCCTCAAAGACAATACAATATCAACTAAAGTTTTATCTTATTGTTTGCTAAAGATATATTTTGAACATTAAAAGTTTGCATATAACCACGCTTTTGAACATGATACTTCTCAGCAACTGTCAGTTTGCATCGATTGAATAAAATTAATAACCAGTTTGACATTTTTGGACTCAATAAACTCAGAGTGTTTCTTTAAAAGTCTTAACGATTTGTCTGGAGGAACTTCACAATTCCATCATTACCGTTCAGCTGTGCCAATTGTATTGGTGTACTCCCATTCTTGTTCTCTCTCTTTTCGAAGCCTGTCAGCCCCTGTAGAGCTACCAGGTACTTCACCATTTCTACATGACCACCCAGACAAGCAACATGAAGAGTGTTGTTGTTATCATCGTCCACTGTGTTGATATCAGCTCCTTTGCTTTGTAAGAAGTCTACAAGTTGCTGATGACCTGTCTCTACAGCGCACATCAGAGGCGTTCTCCCGTACTGTCCTCTACAGTCTATATCAGTGATGTTCAGTGATAACACATACTTCACCATGTCTACATGACCACCAAAACAGGCAACATGTAAAATGTTGTTGTTAACATTGTCCACTGTGTTGATATCAGCTCCTTTGTTCCGTAAGAAGTCTACAAGTTGCTGATGACCTTTCTCTACAGCGCACATCAGAGGCGTTCTCCCGTACTGTCCTCTACAGTCTATGTCACTGATGTTCAGTGACAACACATACTTCACCATGTCTACATGACCACCTATACAGGCAACATGTAGAGTGTTGTTGTTAACATCGTCCACTGTGTTGATATCAGCTCCTTTGCTTTGTAAGAAGTCTACAAGTTGCTGATGACCTTTCTCTACAGCGCACATCAGAGGAGTTCTCCCGGACTGTCCTCTACATTCTATATCAGTGATGTTCAGTGACAACACATACTTCACCATGTCTACATGACCACCAAAACAGGCAACATGTAGAATGTTGTAGTTATCATCGCCCACTGTGTTGATATCAGCTCCTTTGCTTTGTAAGACCTCAACAAGTTGCTGATGACCTTCCTGTACAGCGCACATCAGAGGAGTTCTCCCGTACTGTCCTCTACAGTCTATATGAATCTCACGTTTATCCAACAACTGCTTAACAATATGCTTATTACCTCCCAAACATGCATAATGAACAACACTTAAATCAAGATCAGATACAGCTGAAATATCGCAATTGGCCTGCACTAGGAAGTCAAACATATTTTCCTGCCCATACCATGCAGCTTCCATGACAGCAGTGCCTCCATTTTGTCCACGACAGTTGACAGCCGCTCTCCTCTGAGATAGGAGTGCCTTCACCTCGCCCAGATTCCCCTGTCTGACGGCTTGGAAGAATTTTTCCTTATCAGCGGGTGTGATGACAGGCACCTCAAGATTAGATAGTTTCTCATCTGTTAAATATTTAAAGAAAAATGAACCAAGGTTAATCTATATCATGAGAATCACACCGTTTAAATTCTACTTTTCTTTGATCTAAAGTATTGGTATGAAAATTATTATGATTAGGTATGGATAAAACTTATCTTAATAATTGAATGAATTGTGGTCTAAGCTTAGTCAGAAGATAAGATAATCTTTATTGTCACATAAGGAAATTTCTTTGGGTATAATTAAAATTCTCAAGCAATGTGATGATAACTTATAATATATAAATCAATTAACGTCAACACAGTTGACATAGACAAGAATAGACAAGTTGTGTATACATGAAAAACATGATGCAGCTTTAGAAAGAATTATTCTCCAATGCTGCACGGAATGAATGATTGGCGGAAGCTGTTTGTTCCAAATGTCGGCATACGTAGCCTGCGTCCAGAAGGCCATGTCGAATATACCAGGAAAATAGGAGTGGAAGAATCACCTAAAAAACTCCTTTTTCTTATACCTGCTGCTCATATAAACTGCCGATCGTTTCCATAAGAAGCCTTATAATAGTAGATGGAGTATTAACATTTTGTGTCAAGTTTTCTAAATTTTAAACAGACAGATTCAAACTTAAAGAGTTAAATATTAGGACACTTTGTAAAACAACAAATTGGTGGTTTGATCAATTTTAAATTAGTTCACTTTCCACAAGAACTGTATACGTTGTATCTTTTCCTATATATTTTTTCAGAATTCTCATTTCAAGAAAGTTGAGAATCAGTGGTAGTACCCAAATACTTATATTCGTTTGCTTTTGTTCTCCTAAATCAATAAAGAGGGGAAAGAAGTAGAAAAAGTATAAGACACAGTATATATAATATTATCTATGTGTGTGTTTGTGTGTACATGTGTGCATATATATATAAATACAATTATATTCTAGCAGAGGATCAACGTCATCTAAAAGGAGATTATTTAACTCACCATCTGTCAATGTATGGCTCCTCACAGTGGCTCCACTTGCAGTTCGCCCATCCTTTTAATACAAGAGGTTTTAAGATCGTTTATGTGACCAAAAATATGCATGGAATGTTTTGCCAATTTGACAATATATATATTGATTATTTTACGAGCCAAAATAATTTGGATATTTATATAGCAAAGGCGTGGGTATCCCAACCATCAGGCGAGCCGTGCCCGATGTTGCTGTATGTTTGTAAACAAGTTATCTAGGCGAATAACATCACTGGTCAAAAAGTCTTACATTATAATCAGTTTAGTATGGTTGGTTAGTCTGTCTAAAACTATTTTCAGAACTTTGTTTGAACATTCTTACTGGACTGTTAATCAAGAAAACTATTTAAATCCATTCTGACCTCCTGAGATAGTTCCAGCCTCCTAATCCGCTCTTCGTGATCTGTAAAAGATTGACATTCCATAAAAACACACTTGATGATGACATACATGTATCAGTCATTCTGAACTAGCATTTTCATGATTCATCATTTACATCATTGTCTTACATCAAAGATGTTTGGTTCTTCTTTGCGTTTTCGATTTAGGGGACAAAAATTGTTTAACAAATGCATGGCTCAAATACCCCTGCTTTCCGCATAGGTCAAACTGTTATATTAGCAAAAGGGATTGATAAGTCGTAACTAGGTAATGTTTTAAGATAATGGAGGATACACTTTCAGTTGCATATCAAAGTTTTGGTCTTATGCATGTAGGGCAAAAAACACGAAGATCGGGCTTCATATGAATCAGAACTGAGCTTGCAAAGTTTCACTTTTATAAGCCAAACATTGGATTTGACATTGTCCATTAAAACCACATCCAAAAGATTTCTCTTCTGTTCCTACCTTATCATGGATCAAATAACAGATATGAATGCAGTTGTGTTCTTTTTTTTGTGTGCGCGTCGTCCAATTTTAAAGCGCACGTAAAATATATCTCTTCGCCATTAAAGGAGTTAGGGTTTCATGCGCTGTCCAAAAGAAGGAATGATTTACAACATTCACTCGCATCCTGATATCATATCTTATGTTGTAGTGTCTAAATACAATGCAAAAGATTGCGTTTTCGATTCAAGCTTCGTAATTTTGAAAATTCAATTATTGTCCTGTTATAATTTTTCTAAATAGAAATTGCAATGAGCGCATTTAGAGTCGAGTGTGTTGGTCCTTATGATGCATATTCAGTTGCAGATTTGCATCCCTTTTAACTCATTTATCCATGCAAAACGTTTCCGACAATAATGGTAGGTAGAATAATCATTACAAAATATTCTAACACCAAAATCGACTTTGATATCAACGACAAAGAAATTTATTTTAACATTTAAGGACTCTTAGCTCTAAAACTTTCGTAGTAAAAACGAACCCAACCTTAGATACGTCATCGTCATATGAGTACTTGAATTTTCTTTACTTCCTTGAACGTTCTACTGAAATCTATATAGTATCATCCTCGATAATCAAGAGTCAACGTTCTGATAATTCTCCACTACAGACCCTGGATTCAACGTGCGCCCAAAACGATAATTTTATCACTTTCCTTTGATGGTCCCGCCGTCTGTCATCATCAAACAAGAGATGATACCAATGTAAGGATCCGATTCTCTCAAGATTAGATGTGAAATAGCTTTTACTTTTAGTTCGATTTTCAATCAGCAGTGTCAAGTTAAAAACTTTTAAAATGTGAAAAGAGATTGGTTTTGATCAAAGAAAGTTAAGATATTATAATCGTAATTATTATTTTTAGTTAATGCTAAAATTCATTTTTCTCATTAACCTTTAAAACTAACAAAACTAGATTAGCATTTGCGGGACACAGCAAAAGCAGAGCAGCCCCGAAACTTGTGGTTTCGCCCTACCCTATTCAGCCTTTTACAGGCCTCACAAAATTGGGCATTTTCTCGTGACCTTGACCTTTGACACTCAAGGTCACACAATCAATGAACACATTTCATTGAGTATAACATTAATGTAATGAAATAAAGTGTTGACCTTGCCATGACCTTGACCTTCGACAGTTCGTACCCAAAACTTTTTGAAAATTTTGTACTTCTCAAGAGATAATATATACAAAATCTAAACTTCATAGCACAAAAACTTTTCAAGTTATTGTGTTTACAAGGAATAGTAATAACTCATATCTCATGACCTTGACCTTTGACTTTCAAGGTCACACAATCATTAAACACTTTTTATTGAGTATAACAATCATGTATTGATTAAATGTGTTCATAGTTAAAATTAAGCATTTTCGCTAAACCTTGCTAAAGTCATGGCCTTGCTGTCACCTTGACCTTTGACGGATTGTAGCCGAAACCTTTCAATTTTTTTTTACTTTTCCAAGGATGATGTAAACCAAGTTAGAGCTTCATAGCTCAAAATCTTTTCAAGTTATCGCGTTTACAAGGAATTCTAAGAGTGATTACATAGCTTGTGACATTGACCTTTGATCTTGAAAGTGAACGTGTCAAAATCGTTCCCCCGAGATATGAGTAGTAAGATATGAATAAGAGTTCTGGAGAAAGCTTGGTGGAAAGTTATAGCCAGGAATATGAGTGCAGCGGCGGCGGCGGACGCCGCGGACGCGCCGTTGGAAACTTCGCAGTCCTTAGACGGGGCTGCTAAATAGAGCCATTGGCTCTGTAACTCATCAGGCTTTGTATCCATTTCACTTTAGGGTGTGGCAAATGTTGTTGGCCCTTATTGGGGACCATAGGGTCACCAACGCTATAAACAAGGCAAAAGTGAGCGCGGTTCACATACCCCCGCCTGTAGTTTGACCGCCTTCACGTAACATTAATTTGAAAATTTATGATTATGACTTAGAACACAATGATTTTGCAACCCTAAAAACTAATTCACTTCAAAACATCCCCGGCTATGTAGTTTTTGAATAAAATTCTGGGAACCCTGAATTACCCCTAAAAGGCACAACAGCACTATACAGTCGAACCTTGTTTTGGTTACAGGTGAAAATCGTCCGGATAGCAAATCGTCCGGTTAACTGGGTCATTTTTCTTAAGAAATATAGACACATTGTTTGAAAAATCTTTGTCCGTAAGGTGAGATTTATGGATATACGGAGTCTTGGTATCCGAGGTTCGACTGTATACTTCCATACCAAATTTGAAGTGTGCCATATGCTCCGGAAACAAGACAAAGTAAAAAGTTTGACCGTTTTTGGTCAAGATTACAAAAATTATTTGGACCATTGAGTTGAAACCCCTAAAAGGCACAACAGCACCATATATGCTACTTCCATACCAAATTTGAAGTTTCTAAGTGGTATAGTTTTTCAGTTATGCTCCGGAAACGAGACAAAGTCCAAAAATCGGACCGTTTTTGGTCAAAATTTCAAAAATTATTTGGACCATTGAGCTGAAACCCCTAAAAGGCACCACAGCACCATATATGCTACTTCCATACCAAATTTGAAGTTTCTAAGTGGTATAGTTTTTGAGTAATGCTCCGGAAACGATTTCGGATGGACGCACGGACGCACGCACGGACGGACGGACACGCGGAGCGCTATATACCCCCGACTACGTCGTAGCGGGGGTATAATTATTATCCTCACTTGTCAAAGAGTCAGAATGTACACACATTTTCAGCTTTCTTAGCCTTATGTTTCTAGAGAATAAGAAGGAAAAGGTTTTGAGGGTGTGGTCACTGTCGCCTTTGCGAACCAATTAGATATACTGTCAATGCTGCCGAAACATATTTGATAGTATCGTCGTACAGAGAAAAGAGTTTTCTATGGGGTGATGGCAATTACCGTTGAAGGAAAACTTCTATCATACGAACACGAACTCACGGAGTGTCACTTTAATGTGGCAACGCAATTACAAATGAGTTTTTGTTGCTTTCACAGTGTTGTCATCTCGTTGTTGAATGTCCCGTTTATGCCTTCGGCATGGCTACCCGAAGAGGTTAACATAGAAGCACTTTTCTATTGGAGACAGACCGTTACCATGAACTTGAATTTAAAGTGCTTCTAAACTTGTCTCACTTAGATAAAGTACTCTACCTTCATATTCCTCTTGATATCAATATCAATGTTGTAACTAGATGACAGCAAAACTATGTGATGTAAATATCAAGCCAATAAGTAAATTATGCTCCCCTAAAATTTGATTCTAATGTAGATTCACAACTTACTTGTGATTTTCCGCTTCTGGTCTTCAGTTTCCCGTATAAATGTCCGGTTCAAAGAGTCTATGTTTGTTCTGAGCCTTGAAATTTTCCCCTGAAATTTTTTAAATTATGATGTACAATATGGTCAAAAGTAATGTTTCATGATCACTTTCACGTAAATGAATGTTTTAATCCTAAATTAATACTTAATGCCCACGAATCTTACCTTACCTACTTTTTGAACCGCCAAATAGTATTACATTGATTTGACTAACAATGTGAAATGATAGGAAAGAACAAAAGCAATCGTGAAATATAAACCATCCAAAGTAAGACCTTTGATAGAGAGGGCGTAACATAGCGACTCCAACAGCGTTGTTGCAAATGCAAGGCCTCAGCTGTCAGAACGATGAATTCAGCATTTTAGAGTGTGACGTATACAAATTCGAGACAGCATGGCGTCAAAATATTTAAAGGTTGCAAAACTAGATATGAGCCAATTACATTTTTAAATGTCTTAGTCAGTTCACACTTTGACAATAAAAAAATTAAAATTCTATCATTGAAAAATAAGTAATAAATATGGAATAAATATTTGTTATGTCCTATCACATGCATCCGAGGGACTTTAAAGGAATAACTTCCTTGTCATGTTCGTCTGAAGGAAATATAGAAAGACCTCAAAGAACAATAGCGTGACGTCACTTAATAAACATTTAAACAATTATCATATTTAGACTAGAACAGGAGATACGGACAAATGACTTTATCATATTTTTCTGTAATTCACAGCCGATTTTGTCTTGCTCTCCGTAAGTTAAGGACAAAATGTTATAAACCATGTGCAGTCTTGGTGAGAGGAGTTAAGAATGTTAAGCGTTACCTTCAGCTGCGTCTGTGTTCTGTCTGTTTCCATGCCTTGAGCTTGCAACTTCGCCTTAATTCCTGAAAGAGATAATATATAATCTATCATAGTATATATTAGAACATTATAATCTAACATATTGTATTCTTACATTGACCATTATATCCCATACTTTACAAAATTAATTTATCTGTTTCAATCATAATAAATTCTTTCTTTGTATGCGTCAGCTTTGTGACACAATTGATAATTCTATTTTAATCATTTACTCGCAAACAAAGTTATCAAGTTATTTTGTTCAAAAACATATAAACAAAAAAGATCAAATGTTTCGATCTCTTTTCAATAATGGTAAATGATATGAATTCTTAAGCAAATAATATGAACAGGCTTTTTATTGAACTTTTAAAGGGCAAAGTGCATATTTTGACTTTTGTAGCAATTTTGAGTTTTAATCAAGTGAGAGAATACAAGATTACCGAAAAGTGCATTCTCTCTTTCCGAAACGTTTGCCGTGACATTTATGTAAATGATCAGTGGTGATGAAAAGAAAGCGGCGATGCATAATATACAATGCATGTCTACATAAATGCATTACGAATAGATAAGATGAAAAGATATAAATGGTTTGAAAAAATATAATTGTCTTGTCTGAAGTTAAAAATAAGATAAAGATCATGGTTTACCTCTGAGTTGCGACTGCATTTCTGCGAGTTCACGTTCATGTTTGTTCTCTAACTCTTGCAGTTTTAGGTCCAGGTCTTGTTTTTCTTTTTCAAGTCTCTGAATTTTAACAACATGAACAAGAATTTAATATATCGCATTTAAGAGTTACAATGAGCATGGTAAATCACTGTGTAAACAACAAGAGCGGTACACTAGTACTGTAGCAGAATGAATACTAATTAAAAGAAAGAAACATTGATTACCTCTATTACAACATTGTCTAGCTGTATCGGTGTTTCTACTTGGAATTCGTGCCGCAGCGACAAACCTTCAAATGATAACGAGTCATTGGTTTTAATTGAGAAATAAATGGTTGTCGATGATGCTGCTTAAAATGAAATGAGTGAGGTATACTTACTATTTACTTTTCTAAACTTAGTAGCCAGGTAGGTAAATGCCCTTGAATAATATTTCATCAATGATCAGTAAGCAGTGTTTTTTCACTATGAAAATGTCTGCTGTCACATAATTTGAATAAAAGACAAGATTCCCTGTAATGTAGCAAAAACGTTTTCTGTTTTACCCCTTATGTATAGACTGTTACCTTTCTAGAGACATTTGGTGAATTTTTCAAGGTCACCCTTTTACCAGCATCAAACTCTTGTTAACACATTATCACTGTTGTACCCAATGTCTCAAAATTAGGTCATAGTTAACAGGGGATACGTAGACGCCTGTTAAAGACAAAACCGTGTCAAGCTGTGTAGACTGTCACCAAATTGTTAAACATTTGGTTCAACGGAGATATTATGTCAACAAAAATACAACTGACGCTGAATTCTATGTCACCCGTTTTGTTTTGCGATGATTAAAATGAAAGAAGTTAACATAAATTATTTATTAAGGATAATAGATTTAAAGTATATTGAACGACCAGGTATTCTTTTGTCATTGCAATTTCTTAACAAGTCATTACCACCTTAAGACCCTTATATCATTCGCAGAGAAAATTTCAAAGTTTGTATTGTTGCCTCGTTATGTCTTTTATGTCAAAACATTAAGATTTGCTTAGGATCGATTCTCAAACTATTGCTTAAGTGATAATTCCTGATCTCCCAGATATCTAATGTTGAATTGATTATAACCGTTTTACATTTCAAATGACTGAAAAAATTACCTGTTGTTTTTTCTAAATGATCTATCACAAAAGAGTGGTCTTTCTTTTCCAGACTTTTGAGAAACTTTCCAAATTTCTGCCTGCTTTTCTCTTCAATGTTATCCAACAGTGCCTTGTTGCGGTCTCCTTCAAGACGGATATCGTCCAGCTGGTTGTATTCACGTTTCTCCAGAACGCGTTCCTGGTAGAGATATGGTAGAAGTTCTCTAGAGGTCAGATGTTCCAGGAGATATACATGGTTATCACGGAGGATCTTCTTATGTGGGATCTCATGCCTACAATAAGCAATACGATTTCGCTTCATTCATTCATTAAAGGAACAAAAGTACGTCGTTTTTCGCTGATGTTGGCTACTGAAAAACTTTGAATAAAATTATGAAAATACGTTTTAATTGTTTTTTACAAAATGGAAATATCAAATGTTGTTGAAAAACTCGGAATGTGTTCACCTTCTGGAAGTTATTGAATTCATCATTTGTAGAAAAAAAGCAAGTGTGATAATCCAAGTCTACTAATCCTCAACAAAGAGGTATATCTTGTTTACTTAACAATAAATTTTCATTTAATTTTATAGTGAATTCAAAGTTTTCGTTTAATTCCCGATCATCACATTTGCCTGCGGTTCGTGATGAAATTTAGCTATGGAGAAAAGAAATACATCACGTAGTAGAAAAATAATTCGTCTTAACTCTGATATATTTACAGGTTTAAATAATAATAAATTATTTATTTCGACGTCAGAAGTGCAGTACCCTCTGCAAATTTGCCGAAGCATAAAACGTCGTCGTCATTATGTGTGTAACTCCTCGTCTCAGTTACCGCAATTGCGTCCGATTGGTATCAACTTGGGCACAACGAGTACATGATTCGGAATAAAGGGAAAAGAAAAGCCTGTCATATACGCTTTAAAGACGACTTTCAAGCGTATAGTTAAGAACCGCAATTGCGAGATGCCAACACTTGCTTCGCCATCATGTCGACATGCCAGGGCTGTCTTGCCTTTTCGGTCTTTTTGGTAAATTCTATTTAATGAATTTTGATCTAATATAATCTAGGCTTGTTGTAAAATTTGGTCCAAAAAAAAAACTTTTTAAAATTTGAACTTCACTTCATATTGAATATGGATCTTTAACAAATTCTCAAGGCTGTTGGTTTGGCTCAATTACACTTTAGAACATGTTTCATGTAAGCTTCCATCATATCTCAAGAACTGGAACTGTACAGCCTTGACACATTTTGGCATTTTTGCTTTTGCCGTTTTTAGCATACAACACTAGACTATCGTATTACAATTAAAAGTTTACGGAAGTCCTTTCCAAATCGTCGTTGTTGCTTTGCACTCAACAGAAATGTAAGAAGGCTTGAAATAGCCAGTTATTTGGACTAGCGTTACTGTGGTCTCTCTTGAGGATATCAAGGAAAACGGAACCGATTTGTTTCTTCTATAAAAGGAACGTTTGTTAACGTAACGTTTATAATTTTTGTATAGACTTCGTTTTAATTTGTAACATCTTTGTAACCAAAAAACAACACATTATAGTAGGGGCAAAACACACTTTTAGATACTTACCTTTGCACAGATGCGGCGTTCCCCATGGTTATATCTCTACAGGGGATGCAGCTGGAAGAAAGGGTCAGTTGTCACTACAAATAATTAGATCTGTTGACTAGTGGTTAGTTGAATTATTAAACGTAAACAAATTTTAAAGATGTTTCATCCATTCATTCAAGGCACGAGCCTCTTTCACCGTTAATCGACAAACACATTTATGTATCATATATATTAAATCCTCGAATCTGGAGCTACATATACTTGGCAAATTATTGAAATCCTAAAGTATTTATATTTATCTATTTATATATCTACTTGAACTATTAGTACAAAACAATTTTAAAAAGTGAGCGTGGCTTACTGATACCCGACAGTGTATTCCTGACCAACTAAATAACTATACCATAAATCCCATTATCCAGACCATTACTAAACGTCTCTAACACAGAGACACCCACTTAAAAAAGAAAGGAAAATTATTAGCTGGAACCTGCAGTCGGCCAGATATATTCTTAAACTGGAAAATAAACAAAATCGCTTGTAAATTTGCACTGCATCCCTCCTAGAACGTTTGAAGACATATGCAAAATTTTATCACATGAATGGTTTTCCATCAATAGGTCTGATTAATTCTGAAATTGGTAAAACGCGAAAATTTTAAAACATGAAAATAAACAATTTCGCCTGTAAATTGTCAGTGCACCCTTCCTACATGTAGTAAGTTGGAAGACATGTGCATAATTTGAAATGAATCAGATGAAAAGTTTACTGCAATTGGTCAGACAAATTCTGATAATGGAAAACAAGGTACAAAACATAAAAAATCGTAAATTACTAAAATATTAACAAAACCGTTTAGTATTTGGCACTTTAACCCTACTAGTATACCTTTGAAAATATCAACAGTAATATAGAAAGAATTCAGAAACGTTTTAGAAAAATCAAAACAACTGCTGCCTTTGAGCAATAAGACATAAATATATCAAACAGTGTTATTGGAGAACCCATCTGTTTATAAATTAATTCAACGATTTACATTACAAAATACTACTCAATTATGTTACTTGGGTAAATTTATTTTCAACGCCGTGAGAATAAGAAATGTGAAACTTATCTTTTTTAGATTAATGTTACATTCTCTTTTCACCACACGTTTATGAATATTTGTAATCCTCAATACATCAAACCAACAGGGTTATATTATCTCGATTTGTTATGATCCATTGAAATGTAATATTTCACGGAATAAAAGAATTGTATAGGAAGGCATTAGTCGACACACTGTTATTTAGAGCAGGACATACGATATCATGTTTCGCAATGAATGTGCGAGTTTGGAAATATTTGTGACGCCGAATTTGATTGATCAAATCGCGGTTTCCTTGTTTGCACACAAAAAGCCATCGGGACGACCCCTCATACTGGTCAATGTAAGATCGACAGTATTTACAATTATTAGTAGCCCGTTTAAGATATCACTGTTTAATAAGTCTACAAAGTTATTACACACTGTCTGATAACATCGCGTGCATTCCGAATGACGTGACGTCATAATGACGTCATAACCCTTAAGCATGACGTTATAATGTTGGCGCGACAGTGGTGATGGTCATGTCGGCGAATTTCTAAAACAACTTGCCGATGCAAGTCAGTTTGCAATATATGAAATACTAAACTCGGTCCCGTTCTATAACATGTTTATGAAACCCGTGAATAGTCATGATTGATATTTAACTCGCTTTCGCCCGTTAAATACCAAACCACTCACTCGTTCCATAAAATGTTTTTAGACGGGACGTCGTTTAGTATTCTCTGTTAATGCAACTGACGATCTACCTGTAAATATATTTAGAAATAACGAGACAACGGAACCAGGGTCCTCTCGCAATGCAGGAGCACGTAAGGCGAAGGATTGCATTACTCGTATTGCTCTCAACATGGTTTCTCTGAAATATTCATGTTGTTTGAGTCAACCTCCCACATGCGGAACATTGACTCATTGGAAAGTGTTAACGCTTACCTATTTATGTGACTCAATGTTTGACGTCATTAGCCCGATGACCGGTCCCGGCAGTGGTGTCATCTTCTCATCATGTCTCTGCAGGATTGTCCTATTGGTTGTACATCATTGACTGAAATAGGGTGTATCAAACAAACTTGAGTTTTTATATGTGTACATGAAGTGTTATAAATTTAGACATAAACTAAACCAGATATGTTACAGTGAAAAATGAAATTTGTTACAAGTAAAATCCTCCAAGATTTCAGGGGACACAGTTTCCAAAGAAATTGATAGATGCCAAAGTGCGTTTGCGTCTCTAAGTAACCTCCACAAGAACACCCAACCAAAACCCAGCATTTCGTTAAACCATTTTAGGAGTCAAAATGCCTGACATATTGTGCTCTTGACAATCAAAGCCCCTGCATGTTTGACGAGCAGCATTGTTAATATTTATGTTAGAAGATCATTAGTTTGTCATCACTTTTGGCACCATTGCTTGTCAGAACTCGCCGCTAATGGCTGCAATACTGCCCAAGCGGCGTTAAACAATAACTCACTCATTCACTCACTCACGCTGTACATACATAAATACATACATACATATATGCATGCATGCATGTATGCATGCACGCACGCACGCACGCACGCACGCACGCACGCACGCATGCATGTTGGCCACCACCCTCAGTGTGAAAACCACCATAAATCCCACAATCGGCGTTGAAATTATCGTGAATTTACAAAAATGAGCAACAACTATCCTCTTTACAAGAATCCCTATTCAACCTTCATTTCTATTGGTATCTCGGTGCGGCAGAAGGAGGGGTTGTATGGATGTCTGATAACCAAGAGACACTAAAACCAATTGTCTTTTAACTGCAATAACTCCGATGTCTTTTACATAAGACCACCGCTTACGCTGTCTCTAAGTGACGTCATGGAGAGTGCACATCGACGATCGGCATGTAATTGTGTTATTGTGAACTATGGTAACTTGGACGGGTGAAATTAGAGCTCATCGACTGCCCAATTATAATCATTAGTCACTTAAGATTAACCTACGGCTAATTTCTTTCTAGAAAAGGACGTGCAGATTAGAATGCAAATATTAGTTTCAACTGCGATTGTTAAGCTCTCACGATCTGGTCACAGAATGTACGACTCAAAACGATCCACAATGACGCGTAAAGGCCTCCCCACACCAACACAGCGCGCAAGCAGCGCAGCGCAGCGCGCCCGCAGCCAAAAAATTGCTCATGTTGATTTATGATTGATAACCCACACCAACGCAGCGCGCCGACAGCGCGCCAGCAACAAAATTTCTGAATCGCAAAAAAAGTGATTTTTGCTGCGTGGCGCTTCGACGCGTCGGGGAATCCCCTACTTCTGACTTCGATAATATCCTGAGATTATTCTCCATAGTCTTGTCTTTACTGCAGAATAGTATGCATCAAAGAAGTTAGCGTTGTTGTTTACGTCTTCAGTAGACGTACATCAATGTTTTCTTTTCCCGACCCTAATATTAATTTGACAGTCGTTCTCTGGTCACTCATTCATACGCGAGGACGATTGTAATGTTTTTGGATTCGAACTGGACCTTTCATGTACGGGTCGAGTTCGCCCAAAAGCATAGCATGTCTACTCCGCAGTAAGTACAGAAATCGTATAATAACAATAGGTCTTCAAGACAAACCTAACAAGATATCATTGGTCACTTGTTCCATATAATATTTCGCTGCATCGACGCGCATTGATGCGCTGCGCCAGTCTGGGGTAAAAAAACGCGCGCTACGCGCTGCGCTGCTGACGCGCTGCCGACGCGCTGTGTTGGTGTGGGGAGGCCTTTAGACTCTATCAACAACTTCCCATCAAAGGAAAAACTTAGATAATGATTACATACGAAGGCTGAAACTGCTGACAAAGGACGTCACTGAACACTTGATTTCTTGTGTTACACATGGCGGTTTTGAATGTGATAACACGCAAATTATTCATACCTGGTACTAAAGTAAAACATTTTATAATTTTTTAAAGACATTTTTAGTTAAAAACATTTCAACAAAATTCTGGAAAGCCTTTTTATCCTTTCTCATTTTAGATTTATCAAGTATACAAAATTAATTATCCTTTATAGAAATGGCTGGTTTAAAATATCTGTCGTTTATCGTTATTTAATCAGGATGATTACAAAATATCGTTAATTTTTTTGGACTAAGGTTTAGATTCAACTGTTGATTGCTCACTACATTTAACTCAGGGCTACAGATAATGTACGTAATGTACGCCTTAAAAACGAACAAGTTCGACCAAAAATAAAATTTCAAGCGTACGATGTACGCTCATAAATACCTGTGTACGTCTACTACTTTACTTCGATGCGTATCATGTTCATGGATTTTCATTAGAGTGATATGTATAATTTGATACAACGAATAATCACAAGTGGAAACGCATCATGCTTTAAATAGAGACATAGTTACATTCATGATTTAAATATCAATCATTACATCTCTTTCGTTAACTCGATATAAAAGGATACAATGTGTATTTCTTACTGTCATGACTTATGACTTAGGTGCATTAAAAATTCTCAACATTTGTTTTGGACTTAGTGTAATGCCCATATAGCCTTTAACATTATGAAAAGGTACGTACCTTATCGTGACAAAATCATTTTAGTGTCACATGCTGTCAAAGTATATTAATATGTGTAAAATATGTTTATAAAAGATTTTTCTAATACTTATTTTAGTTTAACACTGTATAGTGATTTGAAATCTTCAATTTTATCAAATATTTGAACATTTTACGTGTCTAACTTGAAATCGATTCAGTCTTGATAAGATATTGCTATCTTGGCTTTTCTTTCCTTTTGTTTGTGAATAGCTTTTAAGTTAACAGTGAGAAGTAAATTGGAAAAGCATTGATGGTTTCATGTAGGTTGAATATAACATTTAATTAACTGAAATTAGACAGCCAACTATCCAATTATAACCATACCACCATATGTTCGGTATAGGGGATCGCTTTAATCTTACTACTGTATCAACTGAAATACGACTTCATTTGTAAAAAGTTATTCTGATTTTGGTATTTTATTCACAGAGCACTTTCATCAATTAAATTTCACTGATAATGGGAACTTTTAAGATCAAACACATTGCAATAGTAGACAATAAATGAAGAATTTTCTATGTCAAAACAATATTTTTCTGAGAAATTAGTTAAATTGAAAAGAGCATTGAGTATTTATTTGTATTTTCAGAATATATCAACAAAATCTTGTTTTTACTAATTTGGATGGATAGCGAGAAATAAAACCGGCGATGATCAAACTAAACAACGTATAAAGCAAACTCTTTTTGTTTACTACATTGCACTATCTTAGCACTATGTCAGTACACCTTCCTACTCTTGAGTACACCTCCACTTAAACTTCAAGGCGTATGTACAACTTCATTTAAAAAGTTATCTGGAGCCCTGTTTAACAATTAAAATTTCTACTTACTTCACTACCCATAAAGACGTCGCCAAGGTTTACACAACCGACAGTTAGCCCGTCATGTACAGATATCCTCCATATCAGTCCATTTAATGTAGTCACCTTCAGCATATGTCCTTTCCTTCCAACATTGGAGCTTTGTTTACCTTAGCAACACATGTCGGGTGATTGAGTTTCAGGACCATTCGCCACTGAACAAAGAATAGATATCCCACATACATAGATTGTGTAATCGCTTGGTTAACTTTGTGCGTCTTAGACAATACGGGTGTTAGCTACGAAATTACTTGGAGAACTCGTACAGTAAAGATACACTCCATGAGGTGTTTGGGTCGCATGAACCAAACTTTAAGAATGTTTTAATCTTATCAAGGAAAACTGTTGATTAAATGTGTCAATATAGTGCTAATATGAATTCAGTGACCAAATATAGAAGTAAAGTCGGGCTGAAAACCGGACTTGACACATAAATTGTAATAACACGTACATTGAAAATGTGTTCATATTGCATGTCTTAAAAGACTCATAATGATTATGCACATAAATGGCATGTTAAATTATGTTTTAGCGTGGACATATCTTGGTCATGTGATAGGCTTCTCAAACCAACACTACAATATGCTCGAAAATGTTATGTTCAGATTAGGTTATGTACCCTGTGAGGCGTAGAAGGGTCCCTAACCTGAGCGCCACATATGGATGCCGGTTGAATACTCCCCAGGGAGTTGAATTGGAAAAATGATCGGACGGTGAAAGAATACCATTGACCAGGGGGAAAATGTAAGCGCCTTGAGCAACCACGAGTGGTTTGATATGTGTGCTATATAAATATCCAAGTAGAAAAAGAAAAAAATATGTGAGGACGGCTTTGTACGGTGAAGTCAATCGTCAAATTGCATGTGCGGCTGTAACGTGGATACATTTTCACATTAGCTATCAAAGAAGGGCATTTTTAGGAAATTTTATGAATTGAGGAAATGAACGTACTCAAGAACTCTAAAAAATGTTTCAAACGGCGGGGAAAGATTAATGTAAATGATGAACTATTTGTCTGTCAACCGAGCTTAATTAATATCTGCCTTGCAAATCTGACACAAACACTTTAACCTGATGGAAATAGTTCAATGAAAAATGTCTTTATTTGCAGTATATTCTACCCGAACACTGTTCACAAATCGGAACCCTCTATAGCAATTCTCATAATCCCTTTTGTTGCACAAACACGTTTACTGTATTAGACGGAGCATTTTCAGAGCATTTTTTTCATTTCATGTTTCATCTAGAGATGCATCACAGTATAAAATGTGTGAAAGTATTTTAGCGCATTCATTATGTATCTAGCTCAAATAAATATCTAATACTTATGTAAGGACTGTCAACAAATAACGGAAATTTATGAAATCCGTGATTGTGTATATCATATGAGACATGCAATGTTTTAAATAACGGTCATGGGATAAACATATATGACAACTTAATGTATTACATGTATAACAATTTCGATGATCCGGGTCGTATTGAGATGACAAAATGTTAATACCATATAGCTTACATTGGAAATGTTTAAATGTCAAAGGAAGTACGGAAAATCTATGTATACACTGATATATAACGATGACACTTCGTTTTTAGCTACGGCAAGTTTTAGAGGGCGGTATATTAAAAAAAATCAGGTACTTTCTTGTTGAAAAGAAATTCGGCTTTAGGTGTCAGCTTTTGTTTAATGATAATCAGATCTATATAGTTGGAAACGTTTTTGCAAAATGCGTAAATATGAATGCAAATCTGAATAAACATATTTAACACTTGGCCACTAACCCCAAATTTATACAAGAAATGAAGTGGTCGGCTGACTGTCCGAATAAATGTGAAGTGACTACTGTTGCATGTTTTGAATTTATGTGTTGAAAGTAGAGTCGCCTTTTATTGAATAATAATAATAATAATAATGTCATTCGTTTATTAACATTTCACGTATCCTTAGGTTGTTTGGTTAGTTATAGAAGATGAAGAAATCATATGAACGAACAACTTCTCTATTTGACAGTAGCGGCGTTTCGGTATAGATCCTTATACCGTTTTCTGGGGGAAATGAGGGGTACATGTACAGCAATTTATACCTTAGAATATGATAATGAGATAATAATAACAGTAATAACAGGATAAGGTAACAATTACATCAAATGATAATTTCCCAGAAGCTAAGAATACATGAGTGGGATATGAGTTTGAGAGTTAATTAGGCGTAGATGAACTATAACATTATTATAAATTACACTTTACTTATCTTATCAATTCACATGAATGTTCTTTGGCCTGAGCAGGAAGCCTGGGAATGTAGGTTCCGTTCCTTTTACATTTGTTAGATATCTAGTATGTATTGAAACGATTTTCTGTTTGAATGAATTATCAGTTATTCTTATCAATGGTAAGTTTAGAAGTTGAATTTTCTGGTGAACAGGTTAGAAGTCATTCAAATGTTTATCGAGAGAAACGTTGAAGTGGAATTAGTTTAGAAACGATGCTTGCATGAAAGGTTAATAGTCAAATTCATACACTTGGTTTGACTGGCCTAAATATGTCATTCTATCATTTGTCAGTTTTATCTTCAATATTAGCTATCATGTACATTTGTAAATATATAACAATAAATACATTAGATATATCAATAACGAAAGATTGATAAAAAAATCATTGAATATTAATTAGAATGAAAATATGAAAGCCAATTTTCATCTTTCATTCATAACAATAACTGCATATTGGTTTGATCATATCATCATCCCTGCACAGAATTATATTCACTTATGAAGTACAAAAGTATAATTGAAAACCTAAATATATATAATAATATAAAACATATTTTGAAATGATAATTTATTTTAAAAAGTTTAATCACAAATCAAACCGGTTCCTACAGGACTAAAATGAATCCACTTTCTTCGATGAACTATTTTAATACATACATTTATATTCATGTAACTTCTTTAAGAGGCATTTAGAAGTTGGTAAGATGAATGAGAACAAGTTCTATGGATTTACAACTTCTTTATTGCAAGAGTGCGACGTTTCGGTGTAGGTACTAACACCGTTTTCAAGCACGCGAACCTTTAACATCACCAAAAAAATTTAAATGCAACCGATCACTCCTCAAACAGGCGGACAATCAGCCGATCTTCACCTCTGCTGAACGGAGGTCCGCATATCGTCTTTCGTCAACTAAATAGGAAAACCACTGATGCGTAGAAACATGTCTGTATCGCTATCCCGTCCTCGCCACCACACAAATAGTTAAATCGTTAAATAGTTTGCTGGGTCACAGGTCACACACAGCTGGGCTTGTAATGCGTGGAGCTGAAAACTCCACACCGAGAAGAGCAGTGTTGGGAGACCTCGTGCATAACACACTTCATAATCTATAAACATGTCGCTAGCTGGGAAGGTCGCCTTTATAACAGGTAGGGACAGTGTTTGCAACGTTTCGTTAATATACCAGTCTAGCCTGATTTGATTAGATTCAGGTCAACACAGACTAGTGCTATGCTCAGGTATTGAACCGTGTTGGAGGACGAAGTCAAATGACACGTTGTGATATCACTCAAACAAGGGTTCTGGCAGTTTCCTGAGCTACTTGCCGGTACACACATATTCAGGTAGTTGGGCCCAATTGGAGTATAGGCTTCTTGCTAACATGATTCTGTCTCGTTCTGAAACGAAAGGATTGTAAACAAACAAAAGGATTTTGAGATGACCCCTTACTGAAAAGACTGAGGCTTCACTTGATTCGTTTAAGCGGCGTTTTGCCAGACACCTGCACGTAGTCGGCGTACACCGGGTCTTCTGCAGCTTCAAGTTACGGGGAGTATCGGGGAAATCTCATTGAAATCAGGCCTCTATATATCTCTCGTGCCTCGCGGTGTTTCTTATTTAAGTGCAACATGTTGAACGTTGTTTCAAGTGAGAGTACTTCAGTTTGCTGAATACACGGCTTTATAATAACCCTGTTGAAAAAGGATCTTATTATTCATATGGCGAGGAAATAAACAGTTTAAATGTACGTAATTGTTTAGAGCAACGTTTCATGAAATGTTAATGTTCATAAAGTCACTAAAGAGGGGCCACTGAAAGGACTCAATTGTTGCACTTGGTGGGAATGTTTTAAAAATCATCATAAAATGTGTCTTAGGGTTTTAAACAAAATCGTGGGTGTATAATCATTGCTCCCACCTTGGACATGCTGAACTATCACTAGCTCGAAAAACTCATATGACACATTTGCTCGCGTATCAATCTCTAAGATCAATTTGTTGACAGGTTCGAGCTCGGGTATTGGAGCGGGTATCGCCGAGTGTTTTGCAAAGGAGGGGGCGAAAGTTTCTCTGACCGGGAGACACACAGACAGACTACAGGAAGTAGCCGCCAAGTGTGCAGCCTTCGGACCAAACGTACGTTAACAATCATTAAATTTTGTACCAATGCAAGATGTTCAAGTGGTATAATGCTATTTTGTTAAATTATTTCGTGTTTCTGCTGATGAAATAATTAAGCATCGCTTTTTATCTTAAAGAGTACAACAGTACATTCCTATATCTCCTTCAACTTTGTCAATGATTTTATTCATGTTTGATATCCCCCATTTTCTTAGAGATCAGGATATCCAAATAAAATATAACAGTTACCAAATACAAAGTAATCTTTATTTTGGCAATAACATTAATCACCAAAAGGGCGTATAATGTTTGTTGAAAGATGTTCCAATCAAAATGGCCACGAGCAGTTTTTAGACACTGAACAAACATTTTGCACAAACTTATATCAATTTGGGAACATTTGAAAAATTACATTTCCAAAAAACGTGCTATTCCTTTTATTATATTTCGGGATTGTCTTGTACTGTTTGATTGTTGCAGATTCAGACCGTCGGTGACATCACAAGTGATGAGTTCAGAAAGAAGTTAGTTGCGAACACGCTGGAGGCCTTTGGAAAGATTGATATACTGGTGCGTCCTTCAAAAAGAATATATGATGAAATAGTTTATTATTTGCTGATTCAAGTAATCTCATAAGAGCGTTCTTTTATCCTTGAATCTCCTACATGTACGTAACACCCTCCCGTTGGGAGAGAACGACGATACCCTGATAGCTATCGAGGCTTTTTTTTATCGTTCTTGGTTAAATATCACAAGTCATTGTGACTCCCATATGAGTGCCCTTAGGACGTATCATTAGAAGATACATGACATATCTAGCCATAAAAGACCACCCACCAGAGACCCTATGCAGTTGACTTTATAGGTTTCAGAGTAAGGCAGTAGATACGCGGATAGGACTGCGCTGATGTGTCCTTTAGGGTAACCTCAACTGTGAGCAAACCCATTTCTTTTTACATGCTATACGAGTAATAATAGGACCTTCTGAGCAGAACGGATTTCTCTCTGTCTCGTTAAATTTTCTTACAAAATTCTTAAATCTCGTTATTGAAATGACATACATTAATATAAATCTATGACATACATTTAGATAGAACACAAAAAGTAGGAAGCAAGGATTGTAAAAGTATATTTATCAAATGATTGAACCATTTCAAAGGCAAAAGCAGATTCGTAATCCTTCCAGAATGCTTTATCGGATCAATGAACTATCCCGGAAGCTAAAGTCAGCTCAATGTATTATTTACAAGGCTCGTGTTAGCTCAATGATAGATCTCATTTGTCTTTAATCAGCTCAATGATCCATATCGAAGGCTAGGGTCCAGTCAAGGATCTATATCGAATGCTAGGGTCAACTCAGTGGGCTATAGTCGTCCATATCTCCCTGTGTTTAGATAGAACAAGCAATACCAATTCTTTCAATCCTTTGTTCTTGTTCAGGTAAATAATGCTGGAGTGTTTTTCGCTGCTCCACTTTCCGACGTTACAGAACAGCATTATAATGACGTCATGGATGTGAATCTGAAGACACCTATTCTTTTGACAGCGTTAGTATCAGAACAAATACTCAAAAACAAAGGTGAGATGATAGATGTTTGTATTAATTGCATTGTCCCGATCATTGTCCGTAAATTAGACTCAATCTACCTGACGCCAACATGACTGTACACAGGCTAGAATTGGTTTATAGTGCATGTTCAGTATAGCAAAATCTACATGAAAGAAGTTGTGAGGTGGTGACAGTTTACATTTTCCCTGAACGTTAATGATTGCGGGTCCAAAAGTAAGAGAGAAGGGAACAGATTTTAGCTTCCCCTATCCTAGCACCCTTACACTGTTCCCATGTTTGCATCTTTAAGGTAGTTTTCGGAGCGAGGACCCAACTAACTAAACATTTTCTGAATAAATAGCATAACTGCTTTTTATTAATAAACGTAAATAAATCAGTGATTTATTTCTATGTTTAAGATAGTTGTATTTGTTCGAGGAGTCAAAACGTTCAAAATAGTTTCTTTAAAGCTGTTGGTTAGACACCTGGTTTTCGTAAATCACAAACTTCAAATGAGGTCACCTGTCTCTTCTTGTCATATAGACATATCCAAATCGCAGCTTATTCGTTAACTTATAAAGGTGTGCTTGAATTTCATACGTCATTTGAAAATGTCTATGAGTTATTCAATTAGTGATAAGCCCCGAGAAATAACAATCACTGTTAAATCTTGAAATCGTATACAAATCAAACGTTGCCATTTCGGATAAATTTATTCATATGTCCAAGTTTAGTGACTACCACCTGTCCATTGAACGGCTTATAATCTCTTCATCTGTCCAAACTTACTAGAATATGCTGATCTTTTATGTTAACCATTTCTGAAGAGACAATGTTATCGGTTGTTGTAACCAGATATCATTTTAACAACAAAATTTACTATGGTTTTCTATTTTACAAAACAATTATGTCATAAACCATTTATTCTATGATATCTTAATAACAAACTGAAAAGGTTATTTTACATTACAATGTTTTCGGGGTACAAGGACATGCTGATCTTTTATGTTGACCATTTCTGACGTCAATAATGAAACAATGCTACCGGTGGTTCTACGTAACCAGATATCACAATGGTTATATAATATTATATACCATGGTTTTCTATTATACAAAAGCATTATGTCTTAAATCATTTATTCTTTGATATTTTATTCAAAAAACTGAAAAGGTTCTTTTACATTTCAATGGTTTCGGGGTACAGCAGTTTAATTGCCTTGATACATATCAGGGTATTGTAAAAGCTGGGCGGATATAAATAGGTTGATGTAGGAGGATTCGTTTATCATAAAATAAATCAAACATAGAGAGAACGTCCAGGACAGGTCTGAGATATGTGAAGTTATTATATTTGCAGTTATCAGAAACCCGAAATTTCTTATATGAGATTTTCATTATGTTTATGTTTGCAGGCACAGTGATCAACATATCCAGTGTCAACAGTGAAGTGTCTGTGAGTAATGGACAATTTCCTTTTATCTCTCCTTCTTCTCTTCCAACATTGGCCTCTTTCCTCCCCCTTTCAACCACCCTCTTTCTCTAATCCTTTCTTTTTAGGGGTTGAATCATGTTCTTTCTTCTTCTTTCGATATCATTTTTTTTTAATATTGAGATCAAATAGGGTAAACACATGTTCATTGTAGCGCAATGTGAGGGCATGTCTTGATTAAATAGAATTGAATTTATATTAGGAATCTTCCAAAAGGTAACTATATTTTCTTTTAAAGGAACGAGAATAAACGGAACAAGTTTAAAGTTCTTTTTTTATCCTCTGGTGGGCGAGAATGAGAAATTAGGACACGATTAATTAATGTAACGTTTTACGTTAAAAGCACTGAGGTACGTTTTGAGGATATTTCATATGTTCAAAATGTCCTTAATGCAAAATAAATGTCTCATTACTCTACCCTACTAGTGGTATTTGTAGAAACAGTACATAGTTCTAGTATTAGTAGTACAGTGATGTGTTTCAGGCGAATTTAGCCATCTCCATGAAACTTTAGAGCGAGCACTATAAATCATTTGAGTTGTTGGAAATGACTTCCCGTAATTAAATTGATGTGTTCTTTTAAGAAAATCATCGTTTTTTTTAAAAGAGTCTTGCATATGTCAACAATTGTTTTCCATCTCTTGAGATCTGCTTTTCTGATAAAACATTCTACAGTGCTTTAACTGTTGCAGGGTCCTCAATTGGGTATATACAGTACAAGCAAGGCAGCCCTGGAGAAGTACACCAAGTGTCTGGCTCTCGGTATGTTGGTCAGAGTTAGAACAAAAAAATATTTAAATGGTTGGAAAAGACAGACTTGAACAATATCGAGAAGAGTTTTGTCTTTTTTATAAAGCTTGTTTCAATTCAATTTGAATTCCTCTGTCACAAGTCGACATTTGTCTTGATCTGGTGATCGATGTTCGTTTTCATTATCGCTGGAACTTAACCGCTAAATTCAGTTCACTATAATTTCAACTTCGACCACCATTGGATTATAAGAATACAAATGGAATCATATCGTTACTAGACAAACAATTAAACTGAATAAGAATCAGTAATTTTTCCCTTCACAGAAAATTTATAATTATATTATTGAAATTGATATTTCCCCGTAGTTCAACTTCTTTGCATGAGCACTGTCTTTACGGAGCACCGTTTCTTTGTTTGTTTTAGAAATGGCCCCAAAAGGTGTACATGTGAACGGTATAAGGTGAGTAATACACTAACATGCAAAGGAAACCGTTGCTTATGACAGTTACGTATGCAACTGTAAGCAAACCCTAGTCCGACATGTGCATTCAGCCGACACGTTGTAGTAAAAAACACATGTCGGAGTTCCTATTCTTTGGTAAACGACTCATAATCTTGGAAAAACGTTGTTGAAAATTAGCAAATTGTTTATGCATCAGAAGTTAATAGGCGTGTATGGATTTGCATGCTGTAGGAGATCAATGCGATGACAGTAAACAGTCTTTTCCGAATTGGCCAAAATGTCAATGTAACTATTGATGGGCATTTCGGGAATCATGTTTACCTTTTTAATCTTTTGAGTTTAGCAACTATATAACTTAAGTTTTTTTATGTGAGATATTAGGTCCCATATTTAAAGAAGCAGAGTGACCTCTTTTAAAGAAAGTTGCTTGTCATTTGGTAAAATTTGGTTTATTGTTTGTGAGAAACCCCTATTAGTTTTTATCCCACCGGTATGTAATACCGTGGGATATAGTCATCGCCCTGTCCGTCTGTATGTCCGTCCGTCCATCCGTAATCATTTCGTTTCCGGAGCAGAACTCAAAAACCGGTCCACATATCTTTCTGAAACTTTACATGTGTATTGCCCACCTACTGAAGTGGTGCCTTTTGATATTTTCACATTTCTGAAAATTTTATTTTTTATTATTTCCATGGAAACGGCTCTTAAATGGACTCTGTTCATGAAAGGTTTCGTTTCCGGAGCAGAACTCAAAAACCGGTCCACATATCTTTCTGAAACTTTACATGTGTTTTGCCCACCTACTGAAGTGGTGCCTTTTGATGTTTTCAAATTTCTGAAAATTTTATTTTTTATTATTTCCATGGAAACGGCTCTTATTTGGACTCTGTTCATGAAAGGTTTAGTTTCCGGAGCAGAACTCAAAAACCGGTCCACATACTCATATCTTTCTTAAAGTTTACATGTGTATTGCCCACCTACTGAAGTGGTGCCTTTTGATATTTTCACATTTCTGAAAAAAATTTTTTTTTGATTCCATGGAAACGACTCTTATTTGCACTCTGTTTATGAAAGGTTTCGTTTCATATATATTAGCATATACTATTATGAACCTTGCTTGAGAAATTTACAATTATCTTTCAAAGGTTTAGATCTTACGATCATGTGGAACCGGTGGGATATGTCATCTCCTGATGACTCTTGTTTAAAACTTGCCATCAATGTTTCCAGTCCCGGTTATGTCCCTACAAATATCTTGTTCCGAGGCAACGTACCTGAGGGAACCCCTGAAGCGGTAAGTTGTACCTTCTCATGTTGGCCTTCTACCAGCATTTGTTTGTACGGTTACGCATGGCAATCAGTAGTACAAATGTTGAAGTGAATATGTGCCATTTGACAAATTGTGACGCACATTACATAAACCATTGGCATTTTTAAGACATTTTTGTTATTTGAATGTTTCTTATTAGGCGCAGGAAGTCGGTCTATATTAGATTTTATACCTCGAATTAGTACAATTACGTTTTAAAGTTAGCGTTGAAGATACTGCTTCAATGTGTAAGCAATTGGTAACACATGGCGAACAACAATGATTTGTCAGTAGACATATATATCATGATCATGGAAGTCATGATGATGATAAATTGCATTGATATGGAGGTTCAGCAAATACAATTGTAACCACAAGATTCTTGATTAAGGGTTAAAGATCAGTATTCAAAGCGGCAATCTATCTTTATTACATTATACGGTAGGTACAAAGGTCTGCCATTTTAGGTTCTCTCCTTTTAGATGAATTCGTTATATCGGTTTCGTGCCTCATTTACGCCTTGAAGAATTCGTGGACGGATCCAACTTTTCCCCCGACATTGTGGGGATTACTACTCGCTCGTCAAGATCTCGCTGTTGAATTACATTTGTTGTTATTATGTGATTAGTATAGGTATCCTCTAAATATTTTGAAAATTGACAAGGCTTGTTACGTTTGATGGTTAAATGTGTTTGGTAACACTGATTTAAAACGGTCCGTTTAAGCGCATGCTCAGGAAGTTTGATGTCTTCCTTTTATTGGCTGCTAACATGAAAGTGTTATTTAAAGACACTGTCCTAATGTCTAGATCTTCCGGTACGCGACCTTGTAAGCTTCTGGAAATCTCACAAATACTGCTGTATTTTTATAAATTTATCTTTTATTTGAATGTCTTCAATTTACATTGATTGATGATAAGACTTAACGACAATCCGTTGTAATGTCATAGCAAGGCTTTTGGCACATGGAATCATGGCTTTATCATTTCATTACTGTTCTAATCATGTATATTAATATTACATTTATAAACTGAAATGTCCCCTTGAATTTCGTTTCCAAAAATAACTGAATGGTCTATCCCTTTATGAGCTGAAGTTGCAAATCAATGTCTTCAACGAAAGATGAAAGTGTGTTACAAAACAGAGGTTCGCATGTCAAATCGCCATAGCAGTTTTATTGGTTTACTAAATGAAATTCCATGTACGTAGTGCGCGATGCGTAATGTGTAGTGCGCAATGCGTATTAAAACACTTAAAACTTATATAGTAGATGTTGATTCCATGTACGCGTAATGTGAACATGCACTGCGCATTTGCGTACATAGATTCAAATTCAACTACATTAGTGTAAAGTGTTTTAATACGCATTACGCATCATACGGACACATGGAATTTCGGCTAATGTTCGAGTTTATGTGGGATATGGTGCGGAGTATCGACTATTTTCGCCCCGGGTGACAGAGAATGTATTCTGACATAATGCCAATAGATTATTACTTCCACCTTCAGGGCGCCAAGGCTTTGGTTAAGGCTACAGCAATGGGGAGAGGCGGCACACCGGAAGAGATGGGTCGAGCTGCTGTGTTCCTTGCTTCCGACAACGCCTCCTTTATAACCGGACAAATCCTGGTTGTTGATGGTGGGATACGGCTCACTCCCGGATTTTAATCGTAATTTGTTATGCTTTATTCCGATAAACGGCGAACATTAATGTGACAATGTAACCGGAGTGTACCAGACCAGCAACAGACTTAAATGATCGACGGACAGACTGTCAGGAAGCAGTCAGCATATTTTAAAGTATTTTCAATTGATATTAAATTGATCAAGGTCGATTATCATGTTCCAATTATTTATTGGTTTAACTAAATCACGTGAATCTTTATATCAGTTTTCAAATGTACAATCCAAGGTAATCATATAATTTCGGTTTTGATGGGAAGATCCACTTTTTCCGTCATTTGGTGCTGCTGTTGCCAGTAATTATAAATCGGCAAATAAGCATTACGTCTTTGGCGTACGTTGAGGATCAACCACTTCTGGCGGCATACAAATCCCTTTTCAGTTTAAATTTAGTTTCCAATTCCTCATTATCAAAACAAATGCTGCATCCAGTAAAAATTCATGGTTCGATAGGAAACAACAGGCAGTAGATCACTAACAGAACTGTCCAGCTTGTAGATGTATGACCTGAGATTATTTAAATTATATTAATTATTTAAAAGCCGCCAGAGGAACGGACAAAGACAAAAAAGTTTATTGTATTTTAGGCCACCGGCCCATATACAAGAGAGTTACATTCAAGTAATTATTACAGCAATTATTACAGATCACATGACAAATTGAGCAATTGTAAGTTCTCTTTGCGACGTTAAAGTGCGTGTTTAACAAAGAGAGCTAGATTACATAATGTGGAGTCATTTTAGTTAGTAATATGGCGGTAAATGCTATTGATGATGGCTTCGATAAATAATATTCTGGGATATATTTATTTCGTAAATCTTGATAGAATGGACAGCCAAACGTAAAATGGATTTCGTCTTCTACTGTAGAATTACATAAGGGACATAATCTTTCATGTTTGGGAATGGACATTTTCCTGCCTCTGTTTACTATTAGGTCTAGTAAGTGTTTCTACTATGCATAAATGAAATTTTGGACAAATATAATTCGGGTTCTACTAGAGTTTTAAAGGTTCTGTAAATAGCATGTCGGGAGCTACTTTCTAAAGTTGAGTTAGCAATAACATGTAAGTTGTACGTGATGTAGGTTTAAATGTCACGAGATGTCAGTAACTTCAGACGTTCCACCTTAAAAAACTAATCCGGTAGAAGTTAACTTCAAAGTATTTTATATGAAACTTTGTTATTCAATTTGAATAAAGAATGTCTACTCTGTGGATATCATATTGTTGTGTTTATTTTTCACAAATCTATGTATGTTATCCTCTTGTAAACCCCATTATTATACTTTGAAGCCTTGATGAATAAAGTTCTTTCAAGTCCTTTCTTCAGATGTAAACATCCGATCCTATCCAATTGCCAATGTTACCGTAGCGTAAATTAGTAAGAAGATTATATGCTCTCCCAAAAAAGAAACGCATAGGTGATTCTGAGAATATTTGTCGTATGTAAAAACAAATAAAGCGATCGAAATGTGATATTTCCTTCCAAAAAGTCCTTGTTATATCATGGTTTACGGCTTTAGTAAACAAAATCGAAAATGTTATATCTCTTGTTTATTTAAAACTCATTTGAAGACTATTTTTGAAAATAATTATATAGAAATAATCTAAACCAAAATTCACATAAGAGTAAACGCTGGATCATGTGGTATGTTACGACGTAAGATGTAATAAACGCGGTAAGATGTAATAACTGCGGTAAATTGTAATAAAAACGCGATGGTATCTTAAACCAACCAAAGGCATTCATTGTTTCAAACTTTGTTATTCAATTTTAAATGGAACAAAGGTAAAATCGTAAGGTTTGAGAGTGACATTAAATCTGTCTATCATGGTCATGGGTGGATCGTTTTGTAAAACGTGTATTTGTTGGAGGCAGTTAACATTTACAAAATGAACATGTGTAACTGAATAAACTAGAACTACCGTGTAGCAAGCTTTTACGGAAATGTGTACTTCACATGTTAATGTTATTGTGCACTGATTACCTCCCTTACTCCAGTCACCAAAGTCCTGGAAGTTGTATTTTTAAGATTCATGTACTTTTGGCTTTGTATTTAATTTTCTTCCACGAGATGAAAAACTCAAATATGATTCAGTGAAATAGCAATGATATATAGAACTAGTGGTTATGATTGGTGGACTATTGGACATTGTCCTGAGAATATGATGTTGTTATAATAAATATATGCGAATCTAATAAAAAAATATTGACACGGAAGGAAAGGACTTACAGAGTGACTAAAAGTCCCTACTGTCAGATTGAAATTGTTTGCCTGTTGTCACTAGATTCTAATGGACAGATATCGTTGCATTTTCGTGAAGATGTAAGATACCAGCAGTTCAAATACGCAACGTTTTACTATAATCAATTCATTAAGCCCTTTTTACATTCCTATGTTTACTCCTATAAGTATATTTACTCTAAGGAGTAAAAAGGACAAATGGACTAATGAACTTACGATAATTTTGAACACTTCCATTTTGATTGAAACATGATATTGCAGTCGCTTCCATGATCAAAACCACACTCAAAGGCAAATCCGTCCATTCATAAATTTGCCCTCAATTTCATGTTTGACGGTAACTGCATATGTGTGCATTTTCATTCTACATTGAACGGTTTGTTTAAATACATTTATAGTTGCATTGACGCTAACAAGCTACAATACATGTATGTGTAAACTATAATTTTGCACATGATCAAAAACTAAAAAAACGAACGACTGTGGTTAATAAAACGCCCGTAAAATGTTAAGATATTTCTAAATAAATTCATATGTAAAATCGTAAACGCGTACATGCAGCTACTCAAATGTATGTGAAGAGTCAAGTAAAATAAATAAATCACGGACATGAGTGAAGACTCCAACACGAGTTGTCCTAATCGACCCAATATTTTCAAAATAATGTTCAGTCAATCAATCAATCTTTATTCAATACTTAAAGGCCACAGGCCTGTAGTACATTTGTTAAGTACATTATTTACATATCTGTACAATGAATGGAATGTTAAATCATTATAAACATTATAAAAGTCATCATACCATGTAATACCAGCATTTGTATAAACATGAATACAATTCATTCTAATCTAAATATTCATAATATTATGTCTATATAAAGAGGCATAGAATATATACATAGAAACATTCTGAACAATATTACTATTTGAACTTGACAACAATGCAACGAATTTATTTATATTAGGATATCTGAAATAATATTCTTTCAAGTATTTTTCCCTTAGATGCAAATAAACAGGACACACAAGTAAAAAATGGTATTCATCTTCTATTAAATTTAAGTGACAAAGATTACATTTTCTTTCTTCACGGGATATATAGCGTCCCGTCTCAATACATAGGTCATGTGAGGAACACCTGAAACGTGAAAGGGCAATTTTTTAACACTAATTTTTGTTAAATTATCCTCAATAATTATTTCAGATTTAATCATTCTATAATAGAAGCATTTATTTGTTAGAGTCATCGATGCTGTCCATGTCTGCAAATAGATATCTTTCAAACGCTGCTTTAATGAAGATATAAAAATTGCTTTTGAGTTTTGTTCAGTCAAATCTATGTACTTTTCGGAACGCCATCTATTTAACACTCAGCAACTAAACTTTTTGAGCGGATGTCTTTCTTAGAAATGAATGTTAACTCTAGTGTACAAGTGCAGCAAATCGGGTTCACAAGAAAACGACAGAGAAGGGGTACCAAAACGCCAATGTCAATATTAGATCTGCAAATCACGAAACATATGCATGTGCATGAGATATCTCTCAGTTCAAATACGACAAGTAACGGGTGGGTAACCTGAAAACGTCTTTACAAAACCGGAATTTGGTTCCGAAACCGTTTATTTAAGAAATATGTTCCTAATCGATACTACTCTTGAACGGATAGACTTCTACATGTCGACATATTTTGTATATGAAGTATGCAGTACGTGAAACAAACCTGCAATGGTTATCTCCCTTACTCCAGGTATCAGCGTCCTGGCTCCAACAAGTTCATAGATAAAATATAAAATGTTATTTTCACATCTACATTCCATACATCAACTTTTATCTAGTACATTGTTTACTCGTTTAAAATATTTCTGGTTTTGAATTGCAATACAATAATCAATAATCACATTGTGCAGATCTGAAGTGAATACAATTTCATTTTGGAAATCAAAGACATTTAGGTCGAACAATCATATTAAAAAATCCGAGAAGGTAGGGCTGATTTCACCTTGTTTCATTCTTGTTAAATTTTGATAGTGATAAACTTCGATTTTAAAAGTTTTTTGCAATGCATGTAACTAGCAGTCCAAAACCCCGTTTGTTCATTTAACAACATTTACATCTATGTTAGCATTATGTATGTAGTGCTGCTACCTGACAACAAATCTCATGTACAGTTGCCTATCACTTGTTCACTTACCTTCGTTTTCTAATGCAAATATCATATAATTTGGAATGTCTTTGAGGCATACTAGCATTGCGAAAACGAAAAGGGTAATATTGAAATTTCACACCTTGATTTTGCGTTAACATATTCGTATGTCATACCTACCAGATAACCGCAACAAGATTGTCAGGACATTGAAGTAACGAGAGGTCAAAATGTCGAAAACACTATTTATCGTTTTGCTCTTCAAAATCCACCATAGGTGATCAACCACTGAAGATCCAAATCATATTTGCCCCTTTGAACTAAGGCAATGTAAGTATGCTGATTTTTATCTTATACCGTCAATATGGAATATTTTAATTGAAATTTTAGAAAATCGGAATTTTCCAAATATATACCTCTATCTGTCTATTTAACCATGCCAAATATTGAAACTTATCACCAGTGACGAGACGATCCCGAAATATGGTTATTTTTATTGGTTATTTTTATTTTACGCATTGGTAATTGATGATCCTTTGTCAGTGCTCCTGGGGTTATTTTATTGACATCCAAAGGAAACCCAAATTACATGATAATTGCAATAAGGTACACAAGAAAGTGAACAAACTTAGGGTACGCAGCTGTACTTGGTCCCAGGTCGATGTCCTCGTTTCATCTTAAATTATATAAACTTAGTGCCTATTATCTCCCTTTCCCAGAGAATAAACTGTTGATTGGACATGACACATTTATCTCACGTGAGCATTAAAATGCTTGGTTCGAATTTCCATTTCCTGATTATGATCAATACTTCCCTGTAATTATTTCCTGATCGGTTAATACCATTGATAAACCACGAGTTCATGAATTTGTTCTTAACTTATTTCGGAAGAAAACATGTCAAGGTAAGCGCATTTACTGATATGAAAATATCTATTACATATATAAGACGTTTCGGGGATCTATATCCTCTATGCAATGAAGACTTACATTTGTATGAATTATACTACGGTGGGGAGAGGTATTGATATTAGTTAGATATTAGTTAGTAAGAAGTACAATTTATCTTTCTACTTCTTTAGATATACTTCATTATCAAAATTTGTATTCGTTGGCGTATTATCACTATTGATTATTGGCGTTTACCACCTCAGGAAATTAGCACGATGTATTTCGTTGCTATGATATATATATTTACTCGCTATTGTTATAAGAATAACTTCTTTAGTTGGTGTATTGGTAGAAAAAATACAAAATGTTGAATATTTACTCGCTATTGCAAATAGCTTTTGTAATAGTTTTATTTTCATTCGAATGTCAGCAGGTTAATGTTTCAACTGTTGAACTGTTAAATGTATCATACATGGTATAATCACCTTAATATTCAACTTACAAACAAGCTTTCCTAGAAGGTAAAATAATTCCATTAAATAAATACACTTTGATATTGACTTACTCTCTCTAACACAACGTATGCAACATTGGTGCTCTTTGACACATGTCAAAAGCACATAACAGCACATGGGTAAGCCATAGCTAAACATTCATAACCTCGCCTAAAATTATTAGATAATATTTTCATTGACCACATTTCATATTCCTACCATGGAAAAATAAAGCTATCTGGTTTTGGGGTTGTTTTTTGTTTTTTTAATTTTAACAGTGAAATTTCAGGATGAAAGTAGAAATTTCAAGATCCTCTTGTAGTTTTAAATGATTTGTTTATATTGCTACATCACTCTGTCTTTGATAAAGTGCTTTCATGTATACATCATAACAGATTGATGCGTTATTTGGTGATATTTCTGTTGAGTGAGTATAACTTCAACATTTCTATAGATATAAACATTTAACAAAAATACTATTTTAAACAAGTGTCCCAGTGCATATACATCTTAACTAATTTACTTACAAAACAACTTTCACAACTTGAAGTGAATGAATTTGACTTATAATGAGGGTAAAACTTTAAAATCTTTTAAGTATTATCATTGCTAAATGAATTGAAGTACTAGTTGGTTTACTGCAAAACATGGTCGACAATTACAAATGTACGTAAACATATGCATCAAATTCACATGTGATAAATAGAAAGCAAACATCTAAATTGCTGTTGTTTTCTCAACGGGGATACGTACCGTTTAAAATCAGCGATAAAAAGACATATTTATTCATAGATACTTTATTGTAGTCGGGTAAAGTATATCAGTAAATATATCTTTATAATACCGTTTTTAACCAATGCATGTTACTGTGGTTTTCTCAACCAAAGTACCATTCAAAACAGCACGAATTACCAAATAGAAAATAAGACTACCTGTGTTGTTGAGACATATGTGTTTGGTATCAAAACGTTTTTTTTAAATGTAAAATTTTGTAACACCAGTTATCACAGCAAAGGGAAACAAGTGTTTCAAGGGCTGTCGTCCTGCGCTGAATGGGAAAGTGAACTGCCAATCCGGTGGATGTGATGAGGGATGCCTACCTGGTTTCTTCGGGAAAACCTGCGAGAAACATTGCAGCAAAAACTGCAAAAGTGATGTATGTGCCTTCGATGATGGGACTTGCTCAGGAGGCTGTACAGATAACTATTGTGGAGATCAATGCACAAGAAGGTGTGACACAGGTAAGTTATTGATAACCTTGCTAAATAGTCTAAAGAGTACCGTCAATTGACATGATTTATTTTATAGCACTGCTACAAACATTCTCTCCCCACAGAGGCAGATCAGGTCGTGTTGATTTAGCCTCTGTTCTATTACACCGACTTTGCTGGATAGAATGGAAGATGTCTGATTGGAGGCAATCAAAGTTAGTTGTTCAATCAGCGACGCTGTTCTTAAATCATCGTTTTGGCTACTGAATCAAGGCAAAAGCATTGTTATATGAAACACACTTTCCATGCGAGAAGCGTTGTCATTAGATAAAGAAATTCAGATGGATTGTGATGTGGGTTTTTTTCCGCCAGGGGAAACTGCCGGAACCAACGGATTTCGGCGTAATAGAACAGAGGCTAAAACTCTGTACATCAATCCAATTAATTGTATAAACATATTCACCATTATGTATATAATCACTTCCATATCATGCTCTGTATCACTTGCTTGAAAACGGTGTTAGTACCTACACCAAAACGTCGCACTCATGCAATAAAGAAGTTGTAAATCCATAGAACTTGTTCTCATTCATCTTACCAACTTCTAAATGCCTCTTAAAGAAGTAATAGAACAGAGGCTAACTCAACATGACTTGATCTGCCTCTGTGAGTAGAGAATGTGCTACAAAGTGTAACCACTTTTACAAACAATGTTGTGTCGTGTTTCAACTAGTAACTCGTCCACAGATTCAATAAGCGAGACAACAGTGGTTTCAACAATGGAAAGAAGCCGTCACAGTGTTTCATCACTAAACACCAGTCCACTAACTGATACATCACCTCAAGAAAAACCTGAGAGCTCCACGGAAGTAAAGAGTTCTCCAGACCTACCGGAAGCCTACACAACCAACTCCCGGATCATCGGTTCCTCACTGCACTCAACTCCTTCTGTTGGGGATGGAGGGAAGTCAGATTACAGCAAAATTCTGCTCTACGCCTGTATAGGCGTGGCCGTTCTTCTGGTCAACGCTGTTTTCATTTGCTCCCTGTACATGTGTGTGCGGAGAATCCTCTATCGAACCAAGTAAGAAATGAATAGTTTCAACAAGACCTTCCTCAATGCATGATGAACCCTCGCGCATGTAAATCATGAATGCCGAGGTCAGAAGAACCCTTGCACACCTGAAGCATGAACTCCGAGGCCGTAAGGCTGAGAAGTTGATATCTCTCATGGGGGAGGGCTCATCTAACTTAACACGAGATCGAGGTCTGTCTCTATTTTACATACTAGCTAAACACTTCAAAAATCAAAATTCAATTTAAAGAATTATGCATTTTCTTTTTACGTATAAAGATTTGTCTATGATATACCGAAAATACAGAAGATTGAAATTCATCAATATGTATAATAATAAACAACAAAGCCCCCTCCCTCTTCAATAGGGTAAAGGACGGATGTTGTTCAGTTAGGCTAAATAGCGTCCTCGGTTCTTTCGGGACTGATATCTAAACTTCTACACAATGTCATCCGCCGTCGCTATATAACTTACTGCAGATTATTCATATGGTTTCATACTATTTGTATACCTGTTAACACTCTCATAAATACATGGAGTTTTGTAAAGACCTGACTCCGCAGAATTTAAAGTTATATCTCTTTATGCAAGTCTTGTGTTAAAAATAGAGATTGTTTTTAACTCGCTTTTTAAAATTTGACCAATCAGAGTCTCTTTTTAAGGGACATAAAGCAATACAATTTATCTTTAGAGCACGAGTTGATATCTTGAGCGCAAGAGTTAGTATCTTGAGCGCATGACTTAGTATCTTGACCGCATGAGTTTATATCTTGTGTTCATGACTTACTATCTTCAGTGCACAAGTTTGTATCTTGAGCGGACAAGTTTGTATCTTGAGCGCAAGAGTTAGTACCTTGAGCGCACTACTTAGTATCTTGAGCACAAGAGTAAGTATCTTGAGCACACTACTTAGTATCTTGAGCGCACAAGTTTATATCTTGAGCGCAAGAGAAAGTATCTTGAGCGCAAGAGAAAGTATCTTGAGCGCATGGCTTAGTATCTTCAGTGCACAAGTTTGATTCTTCAGTGCACAAGTTTGTATCTTGAGCGCACGAGTTAGTATCTTGAGCACACGACTAAGTAACTTTTCTCTTGTCGAAATCTTAATAACCTTGTGTAAAAAAACATTATGTGTAGGCAAATCCATTGTATTTGTTTGTTAAGAGATAAATAGTACGTTTTTGATTAAACGTGATTATTTTTACTTACCGTAGACAAGTGAACTTAGCCTGTTAGCCATATAACATGTAATCGACTCATTCCCACTGATGTAATGAAACATCATTACCCAGAACAATCAGAGTTATCCGCCCCGTCACTTGTCCACTATGTGGCGTGACCTGTCATCCAATTAGATTCATTCACATTACCTAGGAGTCCCAATTAACGACGGATACGTAAGAGGGGAGGCGGGCAGGAGTGACGACGGTCACTTGTCTACGGTAAGTACAAATAATGACGTTTAATCAAAAACGTACTATTATTTAGTTACTAACCTCGGACAAGTGACCTTAGCCTGATACCACTGTAGGCGGCGGGTAGAATTCGTCGCGTCCAGCGATAACTCTCAAGATTGATCTGAAGGTCGGCGACCTAGCGAGCGACCGTTCTAAACGGGACATTGTCTGACCTCTCGCGACCGACGACCCCTAATTAAAACACAACAAAACACTATAAACCGTTAAAAAAACAAAATTTATTTGTCAGTGTCGAGATGTCCACCTCGACGAGTGAGGCGTCATCATCGTGGATGGTTGCGCCCCTGCCCGGGGGAACCCCCGTGGTCCGCTGCTGTGCGAATACCTGCGCCCCTAGATGGGCTACGCCCTATAGGTCCTCCTTGGAGACATCGAGCAGGTAGTGGTTGGCGAACACCAAGTACGACTTCCAGAAGAAGCCGGCCATGATGTCCGCCACTGATAGGTTGCTGTGAAGGGTCATCGTCGCCAATATGGCCCGAATATCGTGCGAGTTGGTCCACGCTGGCGCGGGTAATACTGCCGCCTTGTAGGCGTCTACCACCGCAGACCTGAGGTAGACCCCCAACTGCCTTTTGTCAATCTGCTTCGAATTCGTTTGGGAGTGGGGCAGAAAGAGTCTGCGTTCATCAGCGTTCTCCCGCGTTCATCAGCGTTCTTGCACAAAAAATCTGGTGCCAGTCCCAAGGTCGTCGATCCTCCATCTCTCACCTCTAATCTGAGCAAATCAGCCTGCAGAGCATGCAGTTCTGATATCCTGGCCGCTGACCCCATTGCTACCAAAAAGCATGTCTCATGGTAAGATGCAGCAGTCCGTCAGCGGCTCATAGTGCTCAGACTTGAGGTGATTTAGAACTATCGATAAAGTCCCATTCCGGTGGTCTTAGCTTGTGGCAAAAGTCCCACCTGGCAACTGGTGATTGAGCCGTGTCGCGAAGAGGTCGACATGTGGTCTCCCGAACTGGAGACAAATCGCCTCGAACACTCGAGGGTGCAACATCCACTCCGTTGAAGGAGGCTTGTGTCTTGAGGAGAGTGTCCGCTAGGACGTTCTTTGCTCTCGGGATGTGCACCGCTCTGATCGAGATGTTGAGGCTGTCCACTAGTCGAAACAGCTCCATCACCAGTTGCAATAGTGATCCCGCCTTGGTAGATCCTTGCTTGTTGATTGACCAAGCTGTCGTCGAGCTGTCCGTGTGTACACACAGCACCTGGTTCTTCAGACGGCCTGACCAATGGTCGATCGCCAACTCCAAGCGTCCAACTCCCAGAAGTTGATGTGACATCCGGCTTGCACCGGCGACCACACGCCTGCCGTCTGAGGGGCACCCCCGCCAGAACATTGCTTTCGTCCTGCCACCATATGAGGTGGTGAATGAGGTCCTGCGGCAACCTGATGTGTTGGCCGCACGATACGTCCCGAATGTGTCCGTTCAGCGCTACCTGAAGAGGACGGAGATGGAGCCTCACTGTTGCCACTGTCGGAGCGAGAGAGGCCCACGACACGCCTGCGCTAGGAGCTCCCTGTAGCGCCCTATCCGCTCCTCCGTGACAAAGGCTTTGTCCTGCACCGTGTCCAGCAAGACGCCAAGAAAGACGAGTGACTTCTTCGGTACTAGGTCCGATTTGTCCAGGTTGACTAGCCAACCCAGACGCCTGAACAGAGCGATCACAAAGTCACTTTGCCTGGAAAGAACTGTCGGGGAGCAATGGCTCCCGAACCCGTCGTCTAGGTACATCGCGAATTGGATGTCGTGCCTGTGTAGGAACTGGACGATAGGTTGGGTCACCCGAAGTCCTTCCCAGCTGCCAGGAAGAGGCGGTGAGGCGGGAACCGCATGCTGCTAGGGTTCACCACCTCCTCCTCCGGACAGAAAGTTTCGAGACGGGCCTGCTTGGAGTATGAGCACTCCTCATCCACCTCCTGCAGAGCTACCTGGCACCAGTCAGCGATGGCCGCCATCCTCTCTGCCTTCTCCGGCGCCTCCTCCTCGCAATTGCCGCCAGCAGAGGACAACGGAGGAACACGAGAGGGGAGATGCCCCCCGGTTCTGTCCTCCACTTGGCGCTCTGGCGAGGAAGGCACAGACGAGTCAGGCGGCGAGGAGGGTGGCGACACTACCGTCAGGAGGATCCGGAGGATCCTTGGCGGCAAACTCCCTAAACATAGTCCTGAGGGACGCAAGGACGTCGTCCTTAAACGCCTTGTGGTCGAAGGGAGGAAACGTGGGCGCCTTTGAGCGCTTCTTGGCCTTCTTAGCCTTCTTCCGGCGCCCCCCGCCTCGTGGGGAAGCATTCGTGAAGGAGGTATGTCCATCAGGAGATGAACCCCGCGAGGGGGAAGCGTCAGACACAGAGGGTCACGTAGAGACATGTCCGAGCGCACGGACCCCGCGTCCGACGCCTGGGAGGGCGGAATGTCAAACTCGCCGGCTTCCTCGGAAATGATGAGGTCCGATCGTTCAGGCGACACTCGGGCTGTGCCTGTGGCGAAAGACGAACCCGGCGTGGGTCGCCTTGCCGTCCTGGACCGCTGCTGCGACTCACTCTTCCGGATTGAAGAGCGGTAGCGCTTGTGCTGCCCCCAGGTGAGGTCGGCCCATTCAACGCACCGATTATCCTCCGGGTACGTGAGGGTCGTAGTTCGCCGACTTGCGCGATCCGCAGCGACCGCTGAACCCCGCGTACGGGGACGCGGTGTCTCATGGGATTAAGTCCATGCCGCTTGAGCCTGAGAACAGGTGAGAAAACAACAAGACAAGGGAAGAGCGTCTGGAGCGCCTCGACCCTGAGTCTAAGTAAAGCGCTGACCAATCAGCGCTTGAGGCGACAAGCGCTAAGCCAAGCGTGAACCTGTGTAACTGGCGGACTGCCAAACGTCACGCGTCAGTCACCTCTCCGCTCAGGCGCTTCCCAAGGATAAAGAGGGAGTTGAGAGCGAGAGACACGCACGCGAGGAGGGAGCCCAAGCACACAAGCACACATCCAACTAAGCGCCAGCTGCCAAGCAAGCGTCCGATCCACCAAGCGTGAGAAGCGCAAGCGCCTGTCCAATGCAAGCGCTAGCAAGCCCACAATCCACCAAGCGCGAGGGAAGCGCAAGCGCCTGTCCAACCCTAGCCCAGCAAGCGCGAGACAAGCGCAAGGGCCTGTCCAATCCAAGCGCCAGCAAGCGCACGAGTCACCAAGCGCATGGGTAGCGCAAGCGCCTGACCCACCCTAGCGACAAGGAGAGAGAGAGAGAGAGCGACGGGCCGCCGCTCGCCTTGCACGTGCTGCACGACCGAAATCGACACCACGTGCTACAGCCTGCCTCTAAGTTGACACGTAGTCGACAGAAACCTCTCAAACACAGTATTCAACCACAAGGACTGAATACTCCGTAGAGAGGCAGATAGACAGAACAAGAAGGACTTAAAGGAGAATAAAGTAAGTCAAGAAACAACAAAACACGTTAAAAAACTCAATACAATCGGGAGAGATACAGAAAGACGTCTGCACACTACCGACTCTGTAATGTGAATGAATATAATTGGATGACAGGTCACGCCACCTATTGGACTAGTGACGGGGCGGATAACTCTGATTGTTCTGGGTAATGATGTTTCATTACATCAGTGGGAATGAGTCGATTACATGTTATATGGCTAACAGGCTAAGGTCACTTGTCGGAGGTTAGTAACTAAATAATAGTGTGTTATCAATGCCGGACGAGAAATTTCCGAAACATTGGCCGTTTACGTAATTAAGCATTTTAAAAATGAAAATGTTTTTCATTAAATTATTATGCCTTCAGAGCAATAACTCCTGCAACATTGCTGTTTATTCCTTCGCTCTACAATATGGAGGGGGGAGTTTTTTCCTGCCTACGCTTTACCTACGTTTTTTTTCGATACCGGGCTATGTTTTACAAATGCCTTTTTGTCGTGGGCTTTATCATGTTGACAGAAAATTTGACGATAACGCTTTATTTTTTGGTCTAATAAGAGAATCTGAACTAAGACTAGAACGTTGATTTCAAAATTTGTAGAATGATGTAAATCAACTTTCATAATTTTGAATGTGCAAAAAAACAAAAGAAATGTCAATGTTTTTTTATGAAAAAAAACCTACAGTCAAAGTTGCCACTTTTTATGATAGTGAAATTGAAAAAGTAACTGGATATGAATATGTTGCTACTGTGTTGTTTTGAAAACCTTCTTTGGATGAAAATACTGACACAATTTATAAGCAAGGTCAACGACGTTGGCATTTTCTGTCGAAATTGGAGCATTTTATAATCGATCAAACTTTTAAGAGATTGTTTATATAACAGTTATTCATATTACGCCAGCAGTAACAGTACGCACGCAATAGGCATCAATGTTGTAGACAATATTCTGATAGCCTGTGCAGATGTTCTTTTTTATGCATTCATCATTGTCATGAATATTAATTACTTTATTTTCAAGCTCAAGAATCGAGGCTACTCATGCATCAATCCGTGTGATCGAGTTAGCCTGTATGCCTCAACGTTCGGTGGAGGTAAACGAAGTTGAACAACCAACTCCCAGTACCAGTTATCTGACAGCCACACAGGATACAACCGACCAGGAAAGAGTTGTCTCAACACACGTGTACGATGTCGTTGATTCAAACGATTTAGAGCCGGTGATGCTGTTGGCAGATTGTTTTGATGATTTTGTTCCAAATTTCAAAACAGACCCGTTATTGAAAAATTCTCCTGAGGGGAAGGGGAAGTATTTATTACCAATTTGACCATTTAATCTGAAAATATACTTATAAAATGATAAGCAAAGGAAACGCAACGAAAGAAGAATAGACTCATTGTCGGACTGTCTACATCAGAACCAAGAAAGGTCTGCTGAATATCTGCTAATACTTTTACCCAAGACATAAACAGCGAAAAACGTCACAGTCAGGAAGCGTTTTACGAAGTAGTCGGGAGAGAGAGCGGTCAGCATGTCCGATCGTCTGTCTGTCGATCGCACTGTTTGTTCAAACCATACCTTTGAATCTAATTAAACTTGTCACATGTTATTATTTTTATATGTAGATGTGCCTTTTGTGTGTTCTGGACTTTACCCTACATAAATAAAAAAGGTTTTCCTTCATAGATTTGTTCAACTCATGGCTCGAACACTAATGGGTGAATGCTAAAATATCGAAACATTTAATCACTATGATATGTAGATAACAATATGTATGAGCTATTTTTCAAAAACATCAAAAGTTCAACTTTAACCAAACCTGACACAACTATTCAGTATGAAATGTATATGTACCTCCAGAAAATCATATATGTTTATTGTGGGTTCAATATTTCATTTTTGTGGTTTATTACACATGACTTAAACAGTGAAAGAAAGATAGTTATTAGAATTATGAAATTAAAATCTGTTGCCTCTGAGATGAGCTGTTTTAGGAGTTGACCTACTTAGTGATGTATAATTATGTCCCCCGTAAAGCTTTGCTGGAAACATAATGTTTTCGGCTCCGTCCATGGACTCGTAGTTGAGAAATGATTTGAATTTCGTTTCCGGGGCATAACTCAAAAACCGTTTAATATCTTTTAACAACACTGAATACGTGGTTAGATCTAGTGTGCACTGGTGCTTTTTGCTATTTCAGTTATTCTGATTTTTATCTCATCTAGCATGAAAGGCATGGTCCAGCGTCCGCCCGTCCGTCCCTCCGTAACCTTTTCATGTTCGACTTCTTCTTCAGAACCAAAGGCATTGAAAGCTGAAACTTAGTGTGCAGACTCCTATACTAGTGAAGATTATAAATTGTAACTTTGGTGACCATGTAAGGGCCACGCCCTTAAAACCCTATTTAAAATCTATTTTCGACTTTTTCTACAGAACCAAAGGGTGTGGAAAGCTGAAATCTTGTATATAGACTCCTTGACTAGGGGGGATTATAAATTGTAACTTTGGTGACCCTGTGACCCCTAATGAGGGCCACAGGGGCCACGCCCTAAAAACTTATTTTCTTCCTCTTCCCCAGAACTAACAGGCTAGGCAGCGTTTACATGCACCGTTTACCCCCGGGGGTAAAATACCCCAAGGGGCAAATTTGCCTCCAGGAGGCAAATTTTGTCATGTAAACAGTACACACAGGGGGTAAATTGTTTTCCTCCTTGGGGGTATTGAGGCAAAATTTGCCCCAGCTTAATAGGTAGGGCAAATCTGGTTGCCCCCAGGGGTAATTATACCCCAAGGGGTAAACATGTCATGTAAATGGTTTTGGGGTTTTTTGAGGGGGGCAAACCAGAGCGATAAGCAATCCATATAAGATAATCACATTTTTAATGGGAATCTATCTGATTTCATTTATAGAGCAGTTTGCATGATCTGAAGAAATTCATGCCCTCTTTAAGAAAATAAAAACAATTTTCAAATTGTAATATTTTAATATCTTATGATCAATTAAAGGTGCGATGATAGCAAAAACTGTTTTCTATTTAATATTAAACTGAAATGAGTACGAAGAGAAGGTGGCGCAGAGCTTAAAACAAGGTTGATATGTCAAATGTTGACAAGAAAAAGACCTTTTTTAAAATCAGAAACCATGCAGGAAGAACAACAAAGTAGATTTCAATCTTGCTATGAACTCTGATTGAGGGTCTAGGACAAAAAAAAACCAGACGAAAACCACCTGGACAAAATCAAATAATGACAAAAGCCACCTAGAACAAACTCCACCCAGACAAAAACAAAAAGTCTTCCACTTATTATTGTATGATATGCTAATAAACTGAATATGATAATACGTTATGATATCAGAGGATATAATTTGGTTATAGTATTAATTTACCAAAAATGTTCATATATTTGCCAAAGAGATATATCATCAGGGGGTACCCTGTGTAAACTATTTGTGTTTTAATAGACAAGTTTAATGTACATTGAAAAAGTAGTGCGTTGTTTTGTTCGTGCTTGTTTCTTGATTTGCAATATAATTGAGTAGGATGGTTAATTATTTAATCTATTTAACTTAAACTGACTATGCACCTCAAGTATGTTTTGCAGGTGTTTGATATAAAACATGCACATTTCTTTTGTAAGATCATACTACAACAATCCTTTAAATGTTGCGCCGTCTTCCCAGAAATTCTTGCCATACATATGATCAATCATCTATAGTTAGATAATTAGATTACCGGTATGATTAAATATATTATGTGTTAGCCTTGCTGAAATACCATTATGTTTATATCTTATTGATATATTATACTTAGCCTTAAATTGCTTTATTGTATATTGCCAAACGCCATTGTTTCGATATTGTCACTGTCGTTTTTTAGAAATGGGTGTGTTTTGTCCTAGTTGCATTGGTATTTGTGCGGGTGAGTTTTGTTCGGATGGCTTTTGTCCACAGGAACCCGATATTGTAAATAAAATGTAGGTAAAACGTGGGTAAGAAAGACCGTCCCCTCTATAAATAGAGTAAAGGAATAAAGGCATCCATGTTGCCGATCTCGACTCGCTTCTGAGTTTAGTCAAAATTATCGCTTCAAATTGGTGACATCTCGTACACATACACAATAACCTCTCAGTTATGCATTTTTCCGCAAAACTTGGCTTATTTCCAACACATGTCACCCTTCAAATAACTTTTATATCTATTTAAATTCGCAAAACGACCGCAGAAACCTCTTGGGTGAACGTTACTCCGCACCAAATGCCTCTAGGGCTATCTGATTGGTCCTTTATATGTAGCATATGTATATTCCTTTACTCTATTTATAGAGGGGACGGGTGTTTCTTACCCACGTTTTACCTACATTTTATTTACAATATCGGGTTCCTGTGCTTTTGTCCTGGACCCTTAGCATTCGATTTAGAAAATCCTTGCGTACGCCAGATTAGAGCTACATAATATTGAACTTGTGAAAAAGGAAAACATGCAGTAAAATGCATCACGCTCTATCGATGGCAAACTATGCAGTACTGAGAGTCTTGTTGAAACACTGACCAGTGCCTGGATTTTGACAACAACATGCTTTTACGCTAACGTCCCGCAAGTAAATGCATATTTCTTCTACCCACAAATCAGCATTTCTGCATGCTGTGAACGTCAAAGGTAAAATGAAACCCGAAAGTTAACCTTGCATCATTTTTCTCCTCTGTACCATCGAGAAATGTATTGACCTGGTCATGGTCAGATAGATGAAAATGATTATGAATACTCCCTTTGCTTAAAACCCATGTAAACGCAATTAATTTGCCCTTTGCCCCTAGGGGTAGATTAGCCCCTGGGGTATTTTACCCCCGTGGGCAAACATGTGCCATGTAAACGCAGCTGTAAACAGCTGAAATCTTGTTTATCGACTCATTGACTAGTGAGAATTATAATTTGTAACGTTGGTGACCCTGTGGCCCAAAATAAGGGCCACAAGGACGACGTTCTTAAAACCTATGTACATATTTTTCTCCAGGAGCATAAGACCTAGAAAGCTGAAACCTAGTATACATACTCCTTGACTAGAAAGGATTATAATGTATAGCTTTGGTGGTCTTCGGTCCCATAATAAAGGCCTCGGGGGCCACACCCTTAAAACCTATTTAAAGGCTTAAAAAGACACAGAGTATGTTGATAGGATCACATATGTCAAATTTTGAAATCGATGTTATTACATCGGGAACCACTAACTGTTACTGAAAATAACAAGTTAAAGGTCAATCAATATAGCGAAAATACGGCCATTCAAAGTCGGGATTTTGATCGAAAACTAGACAATGTGGCTCGAGTGGCGCGCGCAAATTCGCCAAACGTAATTTTGAAACCTTGTCATAAGCTGACAGGAAGATATGTTCGTTTCGATAGTGTTTATTAGTTATTGTAACTAATTGGTAGATTAATTGGATGCATAATTTCGAATATTAAACGTATTTGAGATGTTTTCTTTTGATTTACCTTATGATGTAAACTAATGAGAATGTTCTGGGACAACTAAGGGGAGCGGGGATATATGTGTGAGCTATGCTTTCACTTATGCAGTTGTTTAAATCGGGGAATGATTATCAGCAATCAGCAAACAGAGAATGTCTTTGGACATCAACAGATCGCTGAAAGAAGTCCATACAGTAAGAACAGTTGACGACATTTTACATGCTACCTTACATTTTTCCATAATTGATGCCCGAAAGGGTTTCTGGCAAGTGACATTCGATGATGAAAGCAGCAAACTTACTACCTTCTCAACACCCTGGGGAAAATACAAATGGACAAGACTTCCTTTTGGCCTGTCAGTCAGTGGTGACATCTTCCAGGAAAAGATGGACTCAGTGTTTGGTCATCTGAAAGGTGTCAGATGACACATTCGTCTATGGGACATCTTAGATCGAACATGACAAGTTTATCATCAGAACTCTTGAATCAGCCAGAGAATGTAAAACTGAATCCAGACAAATTTCAGTTCAAGACACCTGAAGCAAGGTTTTTTTTAACAAAAGTGGACTCCTCAAGGCATCAAGTCGGACGAGAAAAAGATTAAAGCGATCAGAGAGATGCAAAGGCCAAGAGATGCAAATGATGTAGGAACATTCATTGACATGATCAACTACCTGAATCGTTTTTCACCTGCAATTACTGACGCATCAGAGCCAATTCGACAGTTGTTGAAAAGGGATATTGCATTTGTTTGGGATTCAGAACATGAGAAATATGGCATTCAAGAAATCTTGATGACAGATAACGGCGAATCAGAGACATAATGAGTTCACCAACATATGCACAGAGCAATGGACATATTGAACGCATGGTGCAGACTGTGAAGAACACTCTAAAGAAAGCAGATGCAGCTTGTGAACATCCATTCTATCGTTCAGAACAACTCCTGTTGACAACAAACTGCCATCTCCAGCACAGTGTCTGAACAACAGAAAGTATCGAACTGAACTACCATGAAGTGGGGAAATACAGAGGCTTCAAAGTGATGACGTCAACGTTGAACAGTTGCAACACAGACAGGAGCAAATGAAATACCAGTATGGCAAGAAAAGTATTGTGAAGAAAGAACTTGATCCTGGACAAAAAGTATCTGTTTTCCTACCTCAATCCAAAACCTGGACTCCGGCAGCAGTGAAAGAGAAACTTGATCTTCCACAATCTAAATAAATTTAGATCAACAGGTTTTTGGTCATACTGTTGATCTAAGATTGGCCCGTAAGGCGGGTCATCCCGGTGACCTCTGAAATCAACCGCTCGGCCAATCAGAAAAGATGCCCTAGCTCGCTGGAAGTTAAAAACACTCAGCAGCACATCTTTTGAAATGGATGATGTTCGGAGATTTGTCATTCGGAGCGGAGCAGAGCGACCATTTCGATGAAGAATCCGATTTCTTGGATGTATTAATAGATTATATTTTTTCATTTTAAAATGATTTAGCGTATTTGCTAGTTGTCAATGACATATGATGATTGGACGTCGCACAGATACTAACGTGGCGAATAATAACCACAAAGTTAGAGCTTGATAAATGCCAATATTTACGAAAATCCTCATGCAAGGGGAGGTAACTCCTTTTTTATCAAACTTGTTTGTACTAATTTCTTTCATTTCCATCCAATTAATTTAAAAATAGTGATTTTTTTGTCAATCATAAAACTAAAAATATTTCATACAACCAAAATAAAATCAACCTACTGATATTTTTCTTATCAGTATCAACAGCAAGATTTATTTTTTACAATGCACACTGTTATTGAGAACAGGCCATAAGCCATCATTTATTTCTTCCGTTTCACACCTTGAAATAGCGACTATGAACTGTTTGTGACGTCGAATTTGATTGATCAAATCGCGAATTCTTTATTTGCATACGAAAGGTCACCGGAACGACCTCTCACAGTGGTCAATCTTAGATCAACAGTATGACAAAATAAAAAATCTGTTGATCTTAATTTATTTAGATTGGATCTTCCACGATCATACAAGATCAGCATGCCTGGAGGTTAAGAACTACGCAGAAACAGGGCTGATTTGAAACCATCAGTGAACGAGTGGTGAAAATCCTCTGTAGAAATGACAGTTAAAGTGTTTTAGTCCAGTCAATCTAACCGAATTATAGGCTAAACCTTCAACTACTTGCAAAAGAAACAAGTTATGAGTTTTCGCAAAGAAGAAGTGTTTGTGGTTGAAGAAAAAAAAGTCTAGAAAAATCTGAGTAATGGAACATCTTTAAAAATCCAATTCAATTTTACCTAATTAATTGTGCAGGTCGCGGTTTCTATACCCTAGTTTATTGACCATACATGTTAGTTTCATTGAGTGACATAAAAAGAAATAATGGATGATAAGTCTAAATATCTATCAGAATAAGCCACATTGACATAAATTCATTTCAACCGGCTTGTAATAATAATTACATACATAAACTGATGGCGAAAAGAAACGCAACGCCAGAACTAAATGGGAAGCAAAAATCCCTGCGTTTACGCCAATGTACTTTTATTGGCAAAACATCATTATTTCATTTGGTACATAGCATTCTCTTTTTGAAGTAATAGTCTCACTGAGCATTTTGCGAGTAAGATATACATATATATATATAAAATAAGAAATATTTTCACACACGGCCTAGCGATTCTTCACAGGTATTTCTAAAACCTTTAAGTGCATGCTGCATTATACCTTTTCTAAGCTTTATATAAAACAAGCGCATTGAGATGGTCACAAATGGATTTAAATGGTATAAGCTTTCTTGTGTTTTGATTATCATACAAATCATTTAAAGAGCCACCAGATGAACTGCTGTAACGAAGATCAGGGTTCTATATCCATGTGTGACTCCACTAACTAAACAACACAACAGTTACGAATGCAAAATGTTATCAATGATATATCATCGTATCGAGAAGAGATTGTTGGAAAAAAATTATCATATAAATGCGTACAAACTGTTCTGAAGAGAGACAATACAAAGTTATGAATTGCCATGGTGATCGAAAACCGGACAATGACGTCAGTTACTTGCAGTAAGCAAATAAACTTTGGTTGGATTGTGTTTAAAAGCTCATTAAGCTTACGTATATGTAAATGGTAAGCATACATTATGGTGTTTTTCGAGTTTTAATGATATATTTAAATTATAAAAATTGCCATGTTTAGCTGTTTTAGGTTTTTTTTAAATGAATATCACGGCACTAGTGGTTTTTTCACGTATGCAAGGCAAATAAGATACAATTTTAATGGTGGAATGTCTTTTTAGTATGTTTTCCTCCGAGAACAATGTTCTGATTCACAGTCTCTTTATTCAAATACATCTTATGACATGCCAATAACAGGAAGGTGTTCTTGCTGCTGTTGGTTTGCTGATTCTCACAGAAACTATGCTCCTTAAGGTGGTTTTACACTTGCACGCATTTTGGATCCGCACTTCAAGACTTTAGTGCGTGCCAATAGACGAAGCAACATTGTTTTGAAAACAATTAAAACAATGCGTACACCCCCCATTTGCGCATTATTCAAGCACACTTCACGCATTTGCCGCAGAAAACTGCACGCAAGTGCTGCGATTTTACCCGGCATTTCACGAACAATTGGCGCATAACCACGACAAAGCTGCGTTCTGTTCACGCATGTATTGCGACTCAGTTGCGTTTTGGTACGCAGTAGGCGCAACTGCACGCACAGGTTCGACTAATTCACGCATACTTGTCAAGATCGTGTCCTTTTAAGTCCCGCATGGTGTACGATACTGCCCGCATTGGAGGTATATAAAGGCAGTACCCTAAAATTAGTTCATCCTCTACTGTCACAGAGTGAACACCATGAATAACTTCCAAGATATCGCGCTTCTTGAAGAGAAGAGACGGTTGATGTACCTGAAATTGCATTGATTGAAATGCCCAACCTTGTCTTATCTCTATCGTGACACACAAAATTATGCACGCATTTCACAACACTACAAGAATAAGTTACGAACAAGTTGAGACAAATTCACGAATACTTTGCCCACCTGCCACGCATTGGAGTGCGTGAAGAAATAACCAAACATTTGGTTAATTCTTCGCGCATTTGCACGCATCCATGAGCAGTTCACGAAATATTCACGATAACGATACGACAAAGATACACATTGCCACATTTAAGGTGGCTTTACACTTGCACGACTCTCGAATCCGCATTGGCACGCATTAAATCGTGGCAATGCGTATCTTTGTCGTATCGTTATCGTGAATAATTCGTGAACTGCTCATGGATGCGTGCAAATGCGCGAAGAATTAACCAAATGTTTGGTTATTTCTTCACGCACTCCAATGCGTGGCAGGTGGGCAAAGTATTCGTGAATTTGTCTCAACTTGTTCGTAACTTATTCTTGTAGTGTTGTGAAATGCGTGCATAATTTTGTGTGTCACGATAGAGATAAGACAAGGTTGGGCATTTCAAGCAATGCAATTTCAGGTACATCAACCGTCTCTTCTATTCAAGAAGCGCGATATATTGGAAGTTATTCATGGTGTTCACTCTGTAACAGTAGAGGACGAACTGATTTTAGGGTACTGCCTTTATATACCTCCAATGCGGGCAGTATCGTAAACCATGCGGAACTAAAAAGGTCACGATCTTGACAAGCATGCGTGAATTAGTCGAACCTGTGCGTGCAGTTGCGCCTACTGCGTACCAAAACGCAACTTAGTCGCAACAAATGCGTGAACAGAACGCAGCTTTGTCGTGGTTATGCGCCAATTGTTCGTGAAATGCCGGGTAAAATCGCAGCACATGCGTGCAGTTTTCTGCGGCAAATGCGTGAAGTGTGCTTGAATAATGCGCAAATGGGGGGTGTACGCATTGTTTTAATTGTTTTCAAAACAATGTTGCTTCGTCTATTGGCACGCACTAAAGTCTTGAGGTGCGGATCCAAAATGCGTGCAAGTGTAAAGCCACCTTTACTCTGTTTTTTGTCCCCATGAGTATGTCCACTCTATTGCTGTCCACTGACACACCTTACTGACCTTAGTAGGGCGTGGTATGACCCAGTAAGTGGGAGAAACACAAATTTAATACCAATATTGTCAGATTAACATTGCGATGAAGAAGCGTTCTTTCACCTGTGTTGACAATAGTCGCTATAAAATATTTTAAAAGTAGTGGATAATGGATTTTCAAGATGAGAAGGTCACGGATGAAACAAGGAAATTCAGGGAAAGTTCAATGAGCTATAGCTTTACTTTGGAATTTTCGGTGAAACATAGTTTTTCTGTAACGAGTGCAAAACCAAATCTGGGGTCAAACATCAGAGTTACCATAACAAAATTCACAGTCAATAACGAGTAAACCCCCTTGCTTGGCTAGACAGGCACTGATACGATGTGGCATACTCATATGAAGGTATCATTTTGACCAAAGTTATTCCAATATTCTAGCAACTTAGCTCCAAGGTCTTGAATAGTGGATGGAGGTTTTTGACGTTGGCGTACCCTTTGTCCAAGCATGTCCCAGACGTTTTCGATGGGGGACAGGTCCGAACGTTTCGTTAGCCATGGAAATGTGTTGATATTCTACGTACTGTTCTAGGTAACCTGAAGCAATCCTGACTCTGTGACATCTAGCTTTATCATTCTGGAAGATGAAACCACGGCCGTGACGACGTGCAAGCGACACAACATGTGTTGCCAAGATAGTGTTCCGGTAGTACTGGCCTGTGACACGTCCAATAACATACAAGTCCGTTTTTTCAGGGGCAGTGATGACACACCACACCATTACTTGATAACGAGGCGTCATGAGAACGCTTGTTTCGTAGACGCAACAACTTCTTGCGTCTGTCCAGGAAATCAACCAAGACTCACCTAAAAACATTACATTCCTCCAACGTCGATTATGCCATTGACGCCGATCCTGACATCAACAACTTTTTCTTTGGTGGACCTTCCAAACATGGGATCTGTCCTCTATATTAGTTTTCGCCCTTGGTCGACCCGAACGTCGTTTATCCTTTACAGACCATAATCTGCTTATGACAGATTGTGAAACATTAAGGGGTTCGAATCACAAGCGCCTGTGTTATGCCAATATGTAGAATGCCTAGGACATGTAGCCGTCTATCTTATGTTAGTCGACACATATCAATGGTTATGTAAAAAACAATTGCCTTTCTCAATGAGTACCGGTATACTACTCGAAATCATGATAATGCAAATTTTGTAGTCAACCACCATTATCATCAGTTGCACCACTTGCAGATGCTGAGGTTGCCCATGTTGCCCCATGAGCGCGAATTTTGCTGGAAATTTTCCATCTGTATGAATATATGTAAATTTTCTAATCTGCCATTGCATTTGCTAGTAGCACGCTCTCAAAATTGAATATCCCCTACTTGTTTTTTTTTTTAAAATTAAACGAAAATCTATCATACCATGGAATCTGAATTTTATAATGAGATGGCATTAAAATACCCTTATACCGAGATAAGATTAAAATGTGCCATCAGTGCCCTTCTGATGGTCAGTTTGAAATTGTCTGTAAATATTTTTAAAGATTTCCAGTTTTTGCAGGAAAATGTGTTCAATATCTCAAACATTACCAGGAGTTTTATTTCACTTTCTTTAGTGACAGTTTTTATGAGTAAATGGGCTTTTACTCGCAGTTAAAGTGATAAAAGTCTTGTGGATGCATTTAGGAGAAAATGGGCTTCCATAGGTTTTTTTGGTAAAACAGAATCACTCGTTAAAAGTGCTTGCATTACAGTCATATCTCAATCAATTGGTATGTAAGATGTATAACTGTTATGATAATTTAAAAGATAACAAGTTCTATGTTCAAAATCAATTTCTTATTTTCAAAATTCAGTCGCTTCAACAACCGGGAGCCGTTCAGTAATTTGACGTGACAATATTGAAAAGGAACAGGCCTCTTTTACAAATTTGATGCTGTATATAATTTCCCTGCCCACCTAGTCTATGTCTTTGAAACACTTATATATTAAAAACAATATATACTTAACAGGTATTTGTGAAATAACCCCGTTCAAATGCGAGATGCTTACGTTGACCTACGTTACGGTTATCACAAACGTCACGAGTTATCTCCCTTTGACTCTATGGAGGCCCAGAAAAGAAAGCGAAATTGAACAAATACAGGTTAATGTTTATTCACAAAATTAACATACTTCCACCACTTAGATTTTTCTAGACTTTAAGTATGTTGTTTAAGGAAACATTTATGTTGTATTTCTGCTAAAAGCGTTTCGTTTGCAGAGAGTTGAAGGTTTAATCTTAAATTGACTGGACTATTTATCAAGTTGATTGAACTAATGACTTTGTGTTAATAGTGTATTCCAGTATTATTTCATGTTACAGGTTTATGCAAAGTTTCAGGAGTGAATGAATGAGTAATTGTTTTAATATAATTAAGTGAATGATTATCACTTATCTTGCGAGCTTGTCATTCCATAAATGTGCCTAAATGTAGCTTAAAAGGGGAGATGTAAAGATATCGGTTGTTCGTCGGTATAATACTGTTTACTTTATTTCATAGGACATTGTCCTACATAGCACTGTATGTAGCAACATGGCTACTAGAATAATATGTGTTTGCGAAGACCTCTTATAATTTAACACTTCTCAAAAGGACCCTCTTGAAGGTCCTTGAAGAGAAGGCTCCTCTAGTTGGAAAAACTCGGAATTCTTTCGTAATAAAAAAATAACTGAGTCATAATAATAATAAAATATATCTTTGTAAAGTAATGTAGTAATTTTTCTGTCTAAAATATTGTATGTTATGCGTAGCATCTTATCTCTCTTTAATTGTTGTAGGCTGAACATGATCTGATTGTTCCCAATGATGGCCAATCCTGCCCCTGAGGAAAATCGAACCTGCTCCGATGCGGGGCATTTTTGTTTTTTCAGCTCATTTTTAAAGCATAGTTATTGTCAAACTAGTTACGAAAGGCACTTTCAACAATTATTGCAATAACGTTAAGATATATCTAAGATATAGTAAATTGCAAAAACACAACTCATTATCTCTATTTTTAGTGAAAAGGGATCGTACCGACCCGGTCTCCCCTATATTGTCTAATCATCGCATGTATATGCCTTTGGGGGTATCCAACTTTCTGGAGGTTTTTATTGTTGCGGTTTTCAAGGAAACACAACTTAGAAATGTGTTTCCAGAGCAGACCTCGAAAACAGTTGGTCTAGCTCAATGAAATTTAGTATATTGACCAATCATGAAATGAGGTTGTGCCTTTTGGGATTTTCAACTTTTTTTCTTTTTTTTTTTTAAATGTTTTTATTCCTTGAAGCATAGGCATGATATACATACAATATTGAGTATATGTGTTACAGAACATTCTGCACAATACATAATGTAGTATACAATGACAAATAACTCTCTTGGTTGAAGATACATGACAAATTCAAAAAGTATCTGATATGATAATATGCATATATATGGTATGTCAATGAGCAACAAAGAATGCTGGAATAAGCTATAGTTGAAAATACACAACAACAAAAAAACCTATAATTTATTAAATAAGGTATGGAGGGAGGACCAGAATGTGTAGAATCGGTCTGGCATAGCATTTGAGAATGCTGTATATGTTGTTGCATTATAATATTGAATTACTTCTCTTTGGAAGAAATCAAATTTTGGCTTTATATCTTTAAGGCTTATTTTATATAAAGTATATTTTATTAACAGACATACCACATTCGGTGGATTGTTGTTTTTACCTTGAAAGCCAAATATTATATTCTCATGAGTGAATCTAATACTTCCTTCTGACAATTCATTTAACCATTCTGATAATTCCCTCCATATATTCATTGAGTATGGACATTCACATAACAGATGCATTGTTGTTTCAGCAGCTGCATTACATAAAGCACACAGTGGAGATTCCTTTATTTTCATTTGGTACAATTTGTGTTTAGTTGCCAGAATGTTATGTACAACTTTATAATGAAACCATCTTAACTGTATACTTTCAGTGCATCTATTTGCCATCAAATAAACATTTGTCCAGAACTCATCGTCATATTGTTTGTTGAAAGTATTTTCCCATTTTATTTGTCCATTTGGTTTATTTTTACAACATGGCAATAGTGTATTGTAAACATACTTGCTGTTTATATTATGTCCAGAGATGCAACTGACATTAAAGGGTAAATACGGACGCTGGATCTGAATTGCTTTGCCTATAAGTGAAATATTTTTAGATTTACAGTAAGCTGTAATTGATCTTTTTATGCCTTCAAAATGAAGGAAATTTATTTTTGGAATTTCATACATTTCTTCCATGTCAGATTTCTGCATAAAGTTTCCCTTTGTGTTAAGGATATCGCATATAAAGTTAACTCCTCCTTTTGCCATGTTGTAATTATAAATACACTTTCCATCAATCTGAAAGTTTATTGTTGAACCATAATGATTGGCAAATGATATCAGACTCTGTGTTTACATTGCAATAACATCTGTTTAAATATTGATTCCAAGCCCATAACATATCTCTCCAGAAATGGTTAGTGACCTTTGGGATAACATTATCATTTATATATTCCGCATCTGCTATAAATATTTTCTTGGCGTCGGTTAAATGTTCATTTATTATGAGAATACATTTGGAGTTTTCTGTAAGTAATCGTTTAATCCACATCACTTTTTGAGCATGTATAATGTTTTTGATAATAGGTACACTAATACCTCCATCCTTTGGTTTGAGTTGAGTAATTTCTCTTCTAATTTTATCCTTTTTGCCTTGCCAAACAAAATTGAAACATTTTTTTTGGAAATTTTGTAGTACTTCATCTGGTGGGCTTGGAATAGATGAAAACAAGTGATTTAATTTTGGAAGAAGTAAAGATTTTAAAATTACGTTCCTCCCCATAGGTGTTAGGTATCTTAAGGACCATAGATTCATTTCCCTTGATATATTTTCAATTTTTTTTATTATAGTTTAACTCTACCATAGTACTAAGCTCAACATCAAAGTCTATACCCAGCAGCTTGAAATTTGATTGCGTCCAATCTAAGTTCCATTCTTTGCACATCTTAAGTCTGGATCGCTTTTTTTAGCCTATCCATATCAATCTGGTTTTGTCAGCATTTATCTTCAAACCCGAAAATCTTGCAAAAAAGCTTAGTGTATTTAAAGCAGCATAAAGGCTTGGTTCTGAGCCGTCTAACGTTACAGTAGTATCATCAGCAAATTGAGTTAAGAGGTTTACAACATTTCCTATCTTTATTCCCTTTATTTTTTTATTTTTTCTTAACATAAGGGCTAAAATCTCAGCACATAGGATAAAAATATATGGAGATATTGGGTCACCTTGCCGACAGCCTCTTGTTACTTTAAAGAAACTACTTCCAAAACCATTTACTAGTACACTAGATTCAATGTCATTGGATAGGACATAAATCCATTTTTGTATGCTTGGCCCAAAGTTAAAGAATTTAACTACCTTTTCAATAAATTTTCTGTCAACTGAATCAAAAGCCTTTTCAAAATCTATAAGGAGAAGTAGACCAGGGGTTTGATAAGCTTCTGTATGTTCTATTATATCGTATATTTGTCTTGTAACTTCCCCAATATATCTTCCAGGGACAAACCCTTTTTGGTCTTCATGTATAATATTTTGTAGCAAGGGCTTAATTCTATTTGCTATTACTGCCGAAGCTAGTTTGTAGGAAGTATTAAGTAATGTTATTGGTCTCCAATTTTTTTTAATTGTTTTGCTTTTGTTTCCTTTTGGTAGAAGAGTTATTAAGCCTTGTTTCTGGGAAATAGACATAAATCCATTTTCGTAACCGTAATTTATTGAGTTAATCAAATATTTATTTAAATCATTCCAAAAGAATTTTATGAATTCACTAGTAAAACCATCTGGGCCAGGACTCTTGTCGTTTTTCATATTTTTAAGAGCTGCAAGGGTTTCTTCATAAGTTATTTTACCCTCTAAGGATAGCGCTTCAGCATCTGATAATTTTGGGACCTCTCCTTCCATAAATAATTCTTCTAATTTAGTTTCTGTACAGTCTTCACTTGAGTATAGTTTTTTGTAAAATATTTTGGTTTCTTCTAATATTTCGGATTGAGTATTTATTGTGGAACCATCATTCTTTTCTAGTTCTCTTATAGATTTATTAAGGAAGTTTCTACTTTCTAGCTGTAGAAAGTATTTAGTCGGCTTTTCCCCTTGTTCAATCCACTTTGCTTTTGATCTTATGTAAAGACCTTTTGTCTTTTGCTTATTTATCTCTTCCAATTCATATCTTACTTTGTTAATCTGTTCAAGAGTAGCCGCCTTGTTTTTCTCTAAGTGTGCATCAAGCTCAGCTTCTAACTCATTTAGTCTGTTTTCGAGTTCATGTTCTCTATTTGCTGTTATCTTTTTTTTGTTGAAGAGTAGTATATAGTGAATCCTCTAATTTCTAATAGCAAAATCTCCCACAGTAATTGGTCATTTATAGTATATGACATTTCTTCATTTTCCAATTTGTTTTTAACCTCATACTGTTGTAAAGTATCTTTTATTTTTGATTTTACTCTCTTCACATAATTTGCATCAGACAAGAGTGAGTTATTGTACTTCCAGAAACTCTTTCCTTTAGCAGTATCTCCTAGGGATATAGTTAGCGAGATCATTGAGTGGTCAGAGTTAATACTTGGAGATATATCTGTATGAGTTATAGATTGCATAAGATTATGTGAGACAAGAAAGTAGTCAAGTCTGGATTGTTTTAGGGGATTTGGTTGTCTTCAAGTAAAACGTTTTTCAAATGGGTCTTTTAAGTCAAGCAGATCAATGGTGTCAAGTAATTCTTGTCTAGCTTTGGGATTATTTATATGCTTATAGTTATATGTATCTAGGTTACTGTCAAGTATTATATTCCAGTCTCCACAAATAATATATCTATCGCTTTCTAGTGTTTCTAACATGTCCTTGATTGATTTGATAAATTCTGGGCAGTCTTGGTTTGGTCCATATATATTAACAATTGTATATTCAGTATCATTGATTTTTATCTTTAATAAAATGTTATTACCATTTTCGTTATCAATTTGTTCATGTAATATTTTAAATTCAAATTTATTGTTAAAAAGAATAGCAGTTCCTCTAGCATTGCTTTTGAAGTGGCTAAAATAACATTCTTTATACCCCCACTGTTGTTTAATGAATTGTTCTTGATCAGATGTAAAATGAACATCTTGAAGACAGTATATATTTGCCTTTTTTAATCTTAAAAATCTAAATACCTGTTTCCTCTTAGTAACACTATTTAGTCCCCTGCAATTTAGAGAAATTATCTTTAATTTTTCTTTTTGTTCACCCATTATAAGTTTGTAAAATATTTACATATGCTATTTGCAAGATTTTGGGCATTAGTATTGGTGAATGTTCTGTGTTTTTATGTTTGCTATCAAGGATTTTTTTTGCACAACAATAACAAAAGAAAAGAAAATAATAAACTTTGTACGCTTGTACATTTTTGACTTCCATGAAAGATTGCATGGAGAAGTTGGGAAATTTGGAGCGGGTGTGAGAACAAAGCATTTCCATATATATTTTTGGATATACCATCAGCAAAGATTTTGTTATTTTTTTCTCCCTTTACTAATTTCTAAATAGCAAATCTAATTCTATACTTTGAAAATGTATATACTTAAATGTTTTGGTTATACATCTATTTGGAATCTCATCTAAAAATAATATATAATAAGATGAAACTATGAAACCCAGATTGATCACATTAGATGTCTAGTATAAACTCTATAAAGTCGATTAGAAATATTTACTTTCTTCATGATTTGATTAGTCTAGTATAAACATGAATGATAGTTTCACATATAATACAATGATCAATATATTCATGAGTATCCTTGTGGTAATAGTACTGTAGAGTAATAAGGATGCTTTGATGCGACAAAATCATAATAACAAAATTTGACATGTGATTTGACAGATTTTCACACATTATCTAACTGAATATAACAGACACATCCAATTTTTATGGAAGGGCATAATCAAATTTATATGTTTCATAGTATAATAATAGAGTGCACGTCTGAGTATTTTAATAAGTAAAGAGAAAAATAATTCACATAACTTGTGGGTTGTATACATTTTAGTATACTCAGTACTGATAAATTACGAATGTTCACAATGCTCACGAAGCGTGATATTTTTAAAAGTTCTTTGAAGAAACATTTACGGCGAATTGTCAATTCACATTTCGTATCAGAAAATGTATTACAGCAGGTATACTAGATACAACAACAACCAAAAACAAAAACCCCAAAAATCAACAAATATACTCACTGTAAGTTAGAAAAACAGCAAGGTGAATATTTGCACATACATGTAATTCCACTTTTGGGTGAAAACATTTGAGGCATGATTCTCCAATTTCAGTTCAGAAAATATATTTACGGTAAGCATCGTAAATATAACATTACATGAATATCATACTCACTATAAAATTGGAGATCCTCGATCCATGAATAATCACAAATATATCCAATATTGGAATAATATCGCACCTCCAAACACAAAAGAATAACTTAATGAAAATTCCAGTTTCTGGGATTTTCAACTTACTTTTTTTTTTTTTTTTAGTTTCCGTAGAATTGCATTTCCGGAGCAGAATGTGAAAACCATTGGGGCTTATGGTGTTTTCAAATTGCATAGAATTTAATCTCAATAACATTGTTTTATCCAACATTACCAATTATTTCTGCATTGCTTCTCTCCAAGGAATGATGATGTTATAATCAAACATCATACTCAATCATAATATAAGCATTTACTAATTAAAAAGACTTATATATGTGGTTTATCATTATCTTATGATGGTTATTGAAAGTCAAACAAATTTATCTGCATGTATTATACACACTCAATTATTCACACAATCAGTATATCAAAATATATGCTATAACTTATCATTCAACTACTGTCGGCCCTGGGGGGGGGGGGGGGGGGGGGGGGATTAACCATCTCTCCTGATTGGTCTTGTTCTTGTAGTTGCAAGATTCAAGCATTTGTCAGTTTTACAGGACGGATGTCTGATAATTTATCAGCAATACTATCAAAACGTTTAAGAATGAGCTTTTACATTTTTGCAGCAAAACAGCGACAACCATTTGTTGACAATAGTAAGGCAATGCCTTTGATACATTTCAATAGCGATATTACGACGTTATAACCTGCAGTTTGTTCTGATAGGATTTTAAGTTTTTGTAATGTTTAAAGTTTAAAGAGGTTAGCGTGTTTCCGCCCATCAGTTAAGTGTATTGCTTCTTAATCTTATCCGTAGTAAGTGATACATTTTCTGTGTGAATGATGAAATAGTTATTCTGTTAGAAATTAAATCAAAGTTTCTCTCACGTTGCTTCCAACGGGAATAAATTCAAAATGAAGATAGTTTACAAACAATCTTCCTTTTATTACCTAGCAGGCATTCAGTTCCTTGTGTATAAAATATATGACAATTGATTTATTTATCGGTGCAAAATAAAGCCTAGTTTTATGTTGATTGGCAAAAGTTCCAACTTCCAAACCTGAATGTACCTTGTTCAAGGACCTGATGTGGACAACAAATATTATCTTGACTTTTTGTAGTTTCTATCAACTGAGTCATATGTTTTTCAAAGTCAATGAGGGGAAATAGGCCTTGTTTTTTCCATTAGATCGTAAATAAGTGTTGTTACCTCGCCTATGCATCTTCCGGTGACAAAACCGTTTTTGGTCTTCGTTAATCATATTAGGTAATGTTTTTAATCCTGTTTGCAATTGCCCTAACTTTATATGAAGTATTCAGAAGTGAGATCGGGGGCCATTTTTTGAGGAATTTCTTTGGTTTGTTAGCTTAAGGTATGCATGTTATTAGTCCCTGTTTTCGGTAGATCCATAGATTAAAGTTTGCGTAGCCATGATTAAAGAATTCAGTAGAAATTCGTTTAAGTCATTCCAAAATAACTTTAGAAACTGCATGGTAAAACCATCAGGTCCTGGACTCTTTTCGTTTTTCATAATCTTAAGAGCACTTGTTAACTCACTCAGTTTTAAGATGCCTTCAATATTATTTTTATCGTTTTTCTTTAAAACTGGGACGTCATAGATTTTAAACAGATATTCTAGGTTCACATCACTAAAGTCTTGGGCCGTGTACAATTTCTTGTTAAAATACGTAATGTGTTTCTCTGCGAACTTTCCTTAATATGTGTTTCGTCATTTATTTACAGTTTACCAATTTACTTATTAAGAAAGTTTCATTCTAGCTTTAGAAAGTATTTAGTTTGTTTTTCTCCCTTTCTATCCAGTTCGCCTTAAAGCTTACGAGCATTCCGTTTATTTTATTATTATTAATTTCGTCTAGTTCTTGTTTTGCACATGCGTGATTATTGAGTGGTTAGAATTGATACTTAGTAGAATATCACAATTATTTACTGATGGTAGTAAATCATGCGAAATAAAAAAAAAGTCTAGTCCTACTTGTTTCAGTGGGGATGGCTGCCACCAAGTAAAACGTTTAATATCATAGTAAAGTTCACACCAAGGGTCTTTAAAGTCAAATTTGTCAACCATTTCAAAATCTTTCTCCCTTGCATCGGGGTGGTTAATATGTTTATAGTTGTAAGAATCCAGTTGTTTACTTATAATCAAATTGAAATCGCCGCCTATCGACTATGATGTTTTGAAAGAAATCTGGATTGTCTTTTTTTGGCCATATATGCTTATTACTGTATACGTTTTCTCGTTTATCAAGATCTTAATATAAAAGCTAAATAGTTTCCAAATGTATCTATTTTACATGTATATTCAAGTTCTTTGAACTCAAAGTTATTGTTGATTTCGATAGCCACTTTTGCGAGTTACTTCTTAAACAACTAATTTAATATTCAGTATATCCCTATTTCTCTTTGATTTTCTTGACTTTTTTAAAAAGAAATGAATGCTTTAAGTTGTTGTCTGCAGTTTTGGCATATTATCTTTAGGGTTTCAATCATAAATAGTGCTACATTTGTAAGTTGTAACATAATAGTCATGATCAATAGTTGTTATTGGTGTGGACATATCAGATTCCATACGTTCTGCCTACGTTTTTTCAGAAAATAGTTCCGGGTTATGTACAAACACAAAATATGGTAGAAATAAGAAATTAAGAGTAAAATATAAAACATAAAACAACCATTGGTTGAGAGGAAATTCTACCCCATGAATATCCCTCTCGTGTGATATATACAAACGATAATTTCTGCTAGTGTTTGTGTGTTTCATGTGTTTCAAGACGCTATTTACAATTTATAGATAATGTTTGAGCACATTTTGCTCGTGAGTGTTGAATAAAACCTCTTTTTTCTTTCTTATTTCTAGCATCTCTAAACAAGAGAATACATGACATTTCATTACAACATTGCATAAAAAAGCGATTGAATAACAAACAAGATGTGAACAGAGAGGTACATTGAATGTACTTATATGTAAAATGATATCAACATTTACTGTAGGTTATGACAAACTGACTTGTATTTGAGAATACGTTCATACTTACAGTTTTAATAGGCATAAAAGCGGTCAACTAATATGTTATCTTAGTGTCCTCTTTTAACAGTTTAACATTTGGTATCTTGCCAGGTAGTTACATTTTGTATATATTGTATTTTATGTCAGTAATTAGTAAATTGATAACAAAGTTACCCTTTTCACAATAACCTTAAATGATGTTTTCTTCGAGTTTCTCTTTTAACAAAAATCCAAATCATCGAGCTTTCCCAATTAGGTTTGATGAGTTTACATTCATAGAATAAATGCAAACGCCATCCTTTTAGGATTGACAGAAAGTACAAGCATTAAGCTACGTTTACATGGTACATGTCTGCCAAGGGGGGTAAAATACTCAAAAGGGCTAATTCCCCCCCTAGGGACAAAGAACAAATCAATTTGCCATTACAAGGGTTTAAAGGTTTCTGGCAATGAACATGTCATACATTTAAAGAAACAGATTGCAAGGTTAATGTTCTGGTTTAATTTTACTTTTGACATTCACAACATGCTGTAATAAAAAATTATGAAAAAAAGAAATATATATTTACTCACGAAACGTTACAGTTAAAGCATTTGATGATGAAGAGTTACAACGCTAGTCCGCTAGTCCGTTGGCAGTTGTACTTTACTGTTAACGAAGTTTAATTAAACCAAATAATGTCTGTTTTGCGATGATGAGTACAGTTTGATAGGAGCTAACACGGTCTAGTTTCCATCTCTTGATCGAGAGCCCCTGTAGACACTTGTAAAATATTATATATATAGGAGGTCACGAACAGTGAAGACCTTGCTTAATAAAACAAAAACTGTCTTTATCATAATTGCAGACTGAATATACAAAAGGTACCTATTGCTATAAACAATAAAGCAAAGAAAATCATAAAAAAGGAGAGTTTGATTCTCACGTGAAGAAAAGTTGTATATAAGAAAGTCAGTTGTCACGCTGATAATGACGTGACGCTCCTTATGACCTCGTTACATTCACCTCATTCGCTAACTATCTCCTTTCTTGTAGTCTCATCGTACCACATGTCCTAATCTGAAGAACTGTCAGCAGGTTGAAATCCATCCTTCACCACAGTGAAATTTTCAGGTTGAAATTTCATGCTCATCTTGCAGAGTGCACAAATCGGGATTTGAGCGAGATTTTCGTTGTCTGCCAACAAACAAAAAGCATAATAAAAAATACTGCTTTAATGTATGGAATGTGTTATTTAGTCCCAATTTTACTCTTTTACTTGAATATAAACTTAGCAGTGGGTCAAAGCCGACAAGTGAATAAGTGACATCATACTCGTTTTCATCATTTTGCTGATTCAAACCGAATCTAAAAGAATTTTGATCGAAAGTTTCATATTTGTTAGTACTGTCAATCTAACATCGACCGGTATGAATGGTCGTCCCATTGACTTTTCATGTTCAAATTGATTAATCAAATTCGGTGTCATAAACATTTCCTATTTGCGCATTCATTGTACGAACAGAGAACTTATGGTATCTTATGTCCTGTTCTAAATGGCAGTGTGCAAACGGATGCATTCTTAAAAATCATATCTCGTTTTTGTAACTGAATTATATCATTAAGATGATCACATTTGGTTGAATGAAATGGTTTTGGTTTAATGATTAGAAATATTTACTAGATTGTTTTATTTTTTTAATATAAATGAAAAAAATTATTACAAACAAATTTATATCTCACTTTACATGCAGTTTTTCGTAAGTATTGACATCAATCATATTCTTCTTTTTTTATTAAAATTCGTTTCAAAGCGATGTGCAATGAGTATTTGTCAATTTGTTAATTAGTTGCTTTGATATTTTCGAGTCGATACGCTAATACTGTCGTTATATTTGTTATGATTTCGAAACAAAATATTAAGGGACGTCACTTTGGTACGCAATGATATAAGTTTGTCGTCGGGGTTGAACAGGCTATTATCATTTGCAGCGGATTGACTGATCAGAGTGGTTCCAAAGAATATTTCGGGTATGCCAAATACTACATTATCAAACAATTCGGAATGCTTGTCATATATGTTAACTATGTATACTATTCAATCATAACCATTCCAGAACTATAAATTCATTAATCTTTTGCAGCTTATTAGCACGGTCCATAGTTATTATTCAAAGATGATATCTTTTATTATATCTATTATTATACTTAGTATAATCATATGTTTTTAACTTTGTTAAGCCTCTATCTATCATAATGGTCCATGTATATTAGGAATCACTCAAACAGTTGTTATCTTTACCTCATGCATCCATTTATCCTTCTTCACATATATCATAAACATGTATTATTAAAATATAAATATTTTAGATAGTTAAATACCTACCTTAACTTAGGAAACTGCCACTTACCTTTCTCATGAGAATGTAGACGTTATTTTGCCGCATACTCACTCTGTAAATGGAAGAGCTGCTCCGTGCCCACTGGGCATGCACGGCAAAATGACGTCACATCCTTAGTGAAAAAATCATTCTTTCTGATACGCACCCTGGAAGTAGAGGTCCGACGAAGTACGAAAGGGAGGCTGGGTGGGAGTATACCTCCTAAGTTAATGTAGGTATTTAAATATCTTAAATATTTAAATTTTACTAAATTCTTAACCTACCTTAACTTAGGAAAATGCCACTGATCCGACAGCAGGGAGGAGGGAGGACGAGTCACAGAGCAGAAAAAACAGCATCCAGTCATGCAACCTCCCGGATGGGGAATAACTATAGCCAACTGCACAGAGAAGCAGACGGTAACCTCAACCAGTCGCCAACAACGAAACAACTCAAATTCAAATTCTTTATTTCCAGTTGGTAATTAGGCCACTGGCCTATAACAACATAGTGTACATTTCAAAGTCAAAACAACATGAGCACATGCGTATGATTGGATGAGAAAAGTTCACATTATCAAGGTATTTCTCAACTGCAGGGCATGATATATATACATAGATAAGTTTTTTATTACATCTTCATTTCTGCTTGACATTAAGTTTGAAAAATGTTGTTTAGACACACCTGGTATATTGATGTATTTTTTCCTAAGGTGTGCAAGTGGTTTACATATAAGTAAGAAGTGATATTCGTCCTCTATATCGCCTGATTTGCATAATCTACAGTATCTTTCATTTCGAGGTATGTTGTGGGTTCTTCCACTCTCTATTTCTAGAGGTAATGTACCGCATCGGAAATTTGCCAAACTGCTTCTAAATTTATTCACATGTACGTTATTAATGTAGAATTCTGTTTCAAATGTGTGCTTGAATGTTTTATAGTTTTGTAACTTAGAGATAGCATTTATATTAGTATACCAATCTGATAAAAAGACATCTTTTATTCTTTGTTTGAACTCACTGATGAATAGGTCTATATTCTGAACCCCCTGGTTCATCCAAACATACATAAATCCATTTACGCAGAGCATTTTCCTTACTTTAGTGGCCCAATTCGTTTTCCCATTTGTATCATATAGAACTGCCATTTTGTATGCTTTTTTAACATATCTATGTTCCGGCATCTTCCATATCTTAAGCCAGTACTTTACGACCCTTATTACTGTATTTATAACAACTCAACAGGTGTGACGGTGAGATGAAACAAACGTTTGGGCTGTGAGTTGCTGAGCAACCACCAACGGTCCAAAAGACTGTAGCTCCTGCACATCTTCTACCGCCAAGTCTCTCAGGTAGAGTGAGGCGAAGACTGAGGTGGAACGCCAGAAACACCCCTCCATGATAGCTGGAACAGAGCAAATCCTATGAAGGGTCATAGTTGAAGCAAGTGCTCTGATCTCGTGCAGGTTGCTGGTGACATGGTAGGCAGCCAGAATGACAGTACGTTACCACAGCGACAAGGTGTTAATAGTGACCACGCCCTTGTCAGACGGGGAAAAGGTGCCCCGTAAGGCAGTGGAATGGTCGATGTTTTCCGGAGGGCACGAACTGGGCATAAGGAGAGCTCTTCAGCCTCGGAACTAGAGACGATCTGGGAGAGAGGAGGGACGGTGAAGGTCCTGCCAGGTTGTCCCGGGAGTTGGTTCTTCACGATGAAGTCCCAGAAGAGGCCAAGGTGCATGGAACCCTTCCTAGACCACTCGAAGCGCACCCTGGAGCTCACTAACTCTAGCGGCTGTAGCAAAGGAGAGTAGGAAAGCCGTCTTCCTGGACAAGTTTTGGAAGGAGGCATCCGACAAAGGCTCGAATGGGGCTCCTCGGAGATACTGCAAGACAATATTCATATGCCACGCTGGTGGTCGTTACTTGAGCTTCTGATCTTCCAGGTTGAAGGATTTAAGGAGAGCCACCAGCCCTCAAACCTTAGGGAACTTCCTGTCTGTTTTGACAGCCATAACGGAGTTGAGGGCCGACAAGTAGGTGGAAATTGTGCCACCATTGAGGTGATGTTTCATGCGAAGGTGGAGCAGGAAGTTGGCCACGAACTGGTTATCAGCAAGCATAGGGTCACGCCCAGCGTCCTTGCAGAACTTCTCGAAGGAGAGCCACTTATCGTCGTAGAGCGACCTGGTAGAGACTCTGTGGGCCTTCGAGATAGCACTGGCTACACGGTTGGAGTAACTTTTGGCGCGGAGGGACTTCTGCAAATTGTCCAAACGTGTAGAGCATATCTGTCTGGATCCCGATGAAGCTGACGACTGTGTGGATGGAGGAGCAGATTCGGCCCCTGTGGGAGCGGCAGAGGACTTTTTTCGGTGAGGAGCAGCAGGTCTGGGAACCAGCTCCTCGCTGGCCAGAAGGGCGCGACCAAAGTCAGTCGGACGTGAAGGGTGTCCTTGATTTTGGCGACGACCTTAGGCAGAAGAACCGGGGTGAAAAAGCGTATGCGTCCAACTTCTCCCATGATAAGGACATTGCGTTTACAGCCAACGCTGCTAGATCCGGGAGTGGAGAGACATAGACCGGAAGCTGATGGTTGTGCTTTGTGGCGAACAGATCCAGGAGGGGACGGTGGATCTGGGCGGATATCAGGGCGAACGCCTCTCGGTGTAGCATCCACTCTGTGAGAGAGGGCTTGTCTGGTCCTGCAACCCGGGATGTGGCAAGCCTGCACCAGGATCTGGTTGTTGTCCAGCAGGCAAAAGAGCTCGAGAGCCTGGTTGAACAATTTGGGAGATCTTCGAACCCTGGTTCTTGATTGTCCAGGCTACTGTGGAGTTGTCGGAGGCTAGGAGTAACTGAGTGCCTCGCAGAACCTAGTGAGTTATCGCTAAGATGATGGCCTGCATTTCCAGACTGTTGCAGTGCCATGTCGCCTGGGGGTAGTCTGGTCTCCAAGATGAGCTCGCCACCCTTGGAGTGAAACGTCCACAAACAGTGAAGTGTCCTGGCTGTGCCTGAACTCTTGCAAATTGACGCAAACGTTCGATGGTATTGGAGGTATTGACTGAGGTGCGCTTGGAGGACAATTCTTGAGGATGTGTCGTCCCCTTGTATGTACGTGCTGAGGAAGACCTGAAGGGGACGGATCATCAATCTGCCCCTAATCGAGAGAGCTTGCGCGGACGTGAGGAGGCCCAACAGGGACTGCCACTCCCTGAGGCGGAGGGGCATCAACAAGGCTCGCTGTATAACCGCCTGTATCTTGTTCCATCTGTCTGGGGGAACAAGCAGTAGTAGCGCCGTGGCTGTAAGGAGGATGGAGAGGGGGCATATGGTCCTGAGAGCGGCCTCTACGGCGGAGAGCTTGGAGTTTTGGACTTTATAAGCGTGGGACAGGTTGCTCGAGAGATGGGAGTTGGAGTCATCTAGGGCCGCCGGCTTGTCAAGGTGACTCAGAGATGGACTAAAAACGTCCTGGACGACCAGGGTGTCTTAAACGGCGTCCTAGAGCCTGACCGGCGTGAGTCCGGGGAAGACCTCGAGTGGCGTGAGAAGCGCGAGGAAGTCCTATCCAGGGACAAGGAGCGAGAGCGTCGGAGATGGCGTCTGTGATCAGAAGGGCTGCATGATCGCGTAGGCGTCAGTGAGCGCCTGGGACGGTGTTGCGACGAGAGGCTGAGGGGCTCCATGGGTGGCGTGGGGAGGTAGAACTTCTTGACGTCCGGCGGTCCCTCGGAGGAGAATCCCAGGACTGCTGGCGCTGGTCAGGACACTGACGGTAGTCCTGGCACTGGCGTTGGTCTTGGCGCTGGCGTTCGTCCGAGGCTTATACGAGCGTGGGTCCTGGCGCTGGTCCTGGTGCTGGTCAAGGCGCTGATCCTGGCTGGTCAGGGCGCTGGTCGAGGCACTAGTCGAGGTGCTGGTCGTGGCGCTGATCCGGGCGCTGTTCTCGATCTAGGAGGGGGTCCTGGTGTTGATCCTGGAGTGGGTCAGAAGGAGTAGAATTGGAAATCTAGCCCGACCCAAGTTAGGAAAATACATCCAAAGAAGCAAAACAAGCAATAAATGGAGGTAAAAAGCATTAGGGAAGAAAAAACTACCCAAAACATGCGAGATCGCAAAAGATCACAAAACATGACAAAAAGTGAAAATCGATCTGGGAAGGATGTAAAGACAAGATGCTACAATGGTTAAAAAGGATAGAAACACCGTACCAAAACGTAGAAGAAATACCCATTACGAGTGAAGCAAACTTGAAGATGAGTAACAAAAGAATGATTTTTTCACTAAGGATGTGACGTCATTTTCCCGTGCATGCCAAGTGGGCAGGGAGCAGCTCTTCCGATTACACAGTGAGTACGTGGCAAAATAACGTCTACGTTCTCATGAGAAAGGTAAGTGGAATTTTCCTAAGTTAAGGTAGGTTTTAAAATTTAGTGTAGCAGCTTAGCGAAAAGTTTTGTTTAAATTGAAGAAAATCTGGCTTAAAGCGTAACTCCCGGATAATTTAGAATAATTTATCCAAACCAAACTGTACATTTATGATCGTGTTTTCATAATATATAATTCATATTATGAATTTACGTGAGGTCACATTATTTCTCAACTAATCATAAAAGTGATTAATTGCGATTTTAAAAATAATAGTAAGCTTCCTGCCTCGATCGTGTTGTTCCGTAGATTTTACCGGAGGTTACGTCAACTGTGGAAAACAAGAGTGACGTAGCCGCCATTACTAACGTAAACAACACCACGTTTTATTTCAGTGATCATGTTCTTGTCGATATTGGCCCATCAAACGAAGTTATAGTGATTACATTTTAAAATCTGCTGTATGAAAGGATATTCTAAGTGAAGGAAAAGCATTATGATTATTTCGGCAAATTTTACAGAAACAATTAATGTCAATTATCCGTTATATTTACAATGCCATACTCGGAAAACCTGTGGGCTGCACTGTTTTGCCTCTGGTGAGTTAGTCGTTGTGTCTTTTTTCCTTATATATTATCATCTGTTTGTGTATGGAATCTTTCATTTACCATCTTCGTATTAAAATTCCTTTTGCATGTGTGAAAATATTTCAATATTTAGCCTTGAAAAAAATATCATCTGCCGTCTTTCGAAACGTGGCTCTCCGTGTTTGCAGTATGTTGCCTTTGATTCGTTTTCGCCGCATGCATTTCTTGATAAACGGCATATAGACTATAGCCCCATTTACATCAGTGTACGACAATATACGTTGTAAATATTATTTATCAAATATAAATTTTGTTGTCCAATTTCAAAATCATGATCTGGCATCATTCACTAAAATAAACATTGACTTTTTTTTATTTACTTTGAAGCTCATACAAACAATGAAGTAAGTAATTATTATGGTTTTAATTTTTATAAATACATATAATATGTTTATTTGAAGAGAATGTTCGATCCTTCAAGAATAGTTTTATGTAAAACATAAAATGGAAATATTCATTTGGAAATAAATGTGACTGAACAAAATTTATATTTATCCAGTGATTTCTGGGACAATGATGATTTATGTTGTATTTATGTGCATATGAATTTTCCCATGATTAACAAATATGAGGCATTTGTTAAATATAATTGAAACTATAAAAAAAATCAATGCATGTGTTTTTTTTCTCAACTATTTTCTTTTAAAAATATTTAATGTTCCATATTAAAAATTGTTTGTTATTTGAATGATCATATTTTCTTGAGCACTCACTCAAAGTAATAATGACAGGTATGAATATTTGGAGAAGCTTTTCTGGAAAACATTTATTTATTTATTTCTGTACCAAAAAAAATAAAATTAAAAGTATTAATTTGATATACAAAATAACTTCCTTCCATCAGTCAATTTTCTTGTTTATGTGAAATTCCAAAACATTTAATTTCTTTACAAATATATGTTTTTACCAGGAGGTCTGAAACAATTATCAAAATATGGAATAATTTTATTCTATCAATATCTAATGTTTGTGCATGCATTAATTCAGAATCCAGAACGATGTTTAATATAAGTTTTACAGGCAATGCTCAATAGAGTCCACAAAACAGCAAAAACTAAAATGGAAATAAAAAAAAATGTGAATGCTATGTGCATATCCCCAGAAGTTTAGCTATAAGAAGCCGCCAACATATTTAAATTTAATATATATTTTATAATAAATAAAATATTTATTGTTAATTATTTACCTCCATGCATAAACATTTTGTGTCATGGAGGGGACATAATCAAAACTTCCTGCGGGGGAATTTCGAATTTATTTTTTGCAAAAATGTTGATATTAATATATAATTCTAATATTGTAATAATTCTTAAATAATATGAAATATGATATTCATTCAATGAACAAATCTGAATATTTTTTGTTTTATATTTCCCAGCTTACAGCAGAGTAGCATCTTATTAACATAGAGAAAAAATTAAGAACAATTTTTAATTTTAAAACTCTGAACTACAGAATTATTGACTGAAATCGTTACTGATAAAAACACTTTTAAAATGCAGATACAATTAATTTAAATTTTATTTTGATAATATATTAGATAAAGACTTCGCATTTATCCTAACATTATCGGTAAGTGTTGGTATGTCAGCACTATCTATTTATAGAACGGGGGAATCCTTGTACCACCCGTATGTAGGTTGCTCCCAGCATGCAATGGGAAGGCGGATGTAGGCTGCTCGAATACACGATGTTGATCAACGCTTGTGTCTTTTATCAAAGCATCATGCCGACGCATGATTAATAATAAGATACATAAACAGTAAGTAATATGATATTTATAGATATTTAGTGAAATTGTAAAATTATTGAAGGATATTCTGGACGATTTTACATCCACCTGTTACGACATTGCAATACAATTCATAACATATTGTTTTGATAACTTTTCTTTATTTATACGTATAATGTAAACAAAAACTAAACATTTCTTATAATTTGGTATTTCCTGTCGGTGTTCTGTTGAAGTAGACCTTCTAACCCGGACTTTGGTATCGTGCTGTATTTTGCAAAATCAAATTACAAAAACACAGAAACAAAAGACGCAATTTTACTGATAAACAAACCCACATACATTAGAAATTATTTATGTAAAAAAAACCGATGTTTTCCTAGATGTATTTGAACTGAAAATCGCATTGTTTCGCTGTACGATTCCATTGAAGGGATTCATTTCCGGGTTGGTTAATATATAGTTATCAAATTTTATGGTCAATGTTGGGGTTATTCCTTTCAACTGTTGCTTCAGAGAGTTATTTACAGACATTTTGCAAGTTTTTACATGGATTTGTCGAGTGGTATGGCCGCTACAACCCTCGGTGTTTATTTGTCTGTCAGTGCTAATAATACGACAGACGCCATTTTGCGAGCCGTGTTTTCCACAGTTGACGTCACACATTCCATCGGCAACAATCGAGATTTTTCCGGTCTTTGCCGTAAAACAAAATGGCCGACGCGTCAAAAAGCGACGTAAACAGTACAGTTTTTCGCCTTCTTTTAAGATTTTCATGAAATACTCTTGATTGTGATGGCAAAGAGGTGTATTGAATTGATCGATTATACCTTATCAATTCGATTTTTACGTCTTCGAAATGTACATGCTAAGCATTGAGAAGATATATGAACGAAGTTGGAGCAAAATCACCCGGGAGTTGCGCTTTAAGTATAAAACTTGGCATGAACAATCTTTGGACATATATGTAAATAACTATTCATTTTGCCTAGGATCAAAATTTTTGGACGGCGGTAACCTGCCACGTGACCTTGAATTAAAATAGCCGCCATTTTTTAATCTCTCTTAACTGATTTTAACTATATATCAAGTATTCTTTCAAACAAAATATCTCAAAAGTAATGTACATGAACATGATGCGGAAACTTCCTAAATTTTCTAGATAATTTGTAGGGAAAAAGGCTTTATTCTAGGTTTTGCAAATTTGGCTTTCTTCCAACATTACATGCATTTAATTAATTCTATAACAATAATGAGATAACAGCTTCATGTATACAAAATAGTTGTAAAGTTATTTATTTTAATGGTCAAAATTAAGATTTTGCTCTACGTTGTTTTCATTGCATTGCGTCATTTAGCGTGACGGCCATTGAGCACTAAGAGAACACATTGATTTAGGGATATCTCCCTCATTTCTGTAACGGAGATGGATTTGCCAAACAAAATATTTAAGTATTAAAATGAAATCGGACTGGGTAAGTCAAGGTGTTTTTGGCAAAGGTCAGAGACACAGCGGTTTCACGAGATGGCTTGTCTTCTCTGTCTTTAAAGATGCTGTTTCATACTCGCATGCGGTTCAGGCTGAAATTTAGCTATTGAGAAAAGAAATACATCACTTTGTAGAAAAATCTTTCGTTGAAATTTTGATGTCATATTTAGATTGTTTAATCAACAATAACATACTTATTTCGACGCCCAAAGTACCCCTTGTAGAAAGGGCATAGCATTTAACGAACCTGCTTTCGGTGACGTAATCATTACGAGTGTAGGATTTACACCGTGTCACTTCTAGCGTTTTTGCGTTCGATGGGTATCAACTTTGGCAGCAACGAATACCTTATTCGGAGAAAAAGAAAAGAAAATCTAGTCGTGCACGACAAAGACGGTTTTCAAGCGTATATTTAGAGACCGGAAGTTGTGAGATGGCCACACTTGATTTGCCTTTATGTTGGCTGCCGTTTTCGTAATTTTGTTAAATTAACTCATATCTAATGTATTTTGGTCCGAATTTCCCTAGGTTGGTCGCTAAATTTGTCTAAAAATACAACGAATACATTAAAAATACTTTTTAAAATATTGCAAGTATGATACAGCATCTTTAAGGCTATTGAGAGGGGAGAGAGACTTGTTATCTTTATATGTTTAAATACTGGTTATGAACGTCCTAAAAAACATTTTTGGTCAATGTCACATATTTGTCAACTAACCTCATAAAATCCGAAAATGGATAGTTAAAAACCATATTAAACAAAACATTAAGTGATTCTCTATTAGAATAGTATGAGTTGGTTGACAGATGGCCTCCTTCGTTCACGAGTTGTGGAATAAAAAATAGTTCTCTAATAGGTCATTCTCTAATGTGATTGACAATTGGTATTATTTTAGCTTTATGTGGATTTTTTTTTAATTGTCAAGTAGTGGTCAACTATAGGTCATTCCCTAAGTTGATGGACGGATGGCATCTTTGGATCTTTGTGTGGATTATTGAGAAATTGAGGGGATAAAACCATTAACCATGCATCAATCATCTCCCAAAATTCTTTTCATAAAAATATAAAAATTAAAAATATATGTTACCGCAATTCCTTCAACCCCCGTCTCCCTGAAATTGAAATTTAAATAAGTTTATGATAATGAAATAGCAAGCTAATCAAAGGGTAAATAACACATTTGTAATAAATGTGATAAGTATTCTATTTAATTAAATGACATCATACCAAGTTATGGGTTCCTTTGTCACTAAAGGAACAGTGTCAGCCACCGCTAATTATAATTAAAAGATATTCGATACACTTACCAATTTCAATACTTCGATGACATGTTCTAAATATGATTCATTATTGATGAATTAAACTTACAAGTAATTGTCAGTTAAACAAACAAGTAATTGTCACAAACGTGATGAGATCCCCCGCCTCAAATTGATATTTACACAAGAAAAATGTATAGCAAATCTTGTCTACACTGGTCATGCTACTAGATGTCATTAAGACCATCAACATCGACTGGTCCCTGCTTCGCTGTGACCCGGTGTCTTCCTAAAATAGATTTATAAAGAGAATCCAGTGAATGGCTCTTGAGATATCACACTAACAAGTAGGTAATAATGCTGATAAATCAAAACTTCTGCTGTGACCTTGAAATAAGGCCCGGCAACTTTCCATTAAGATGCTATGTGTAGATTATGAAGAGAATCCACTTAAGCTAAAAATCATACTCTCCACTAATCAAGGGGTCTGTAAACGAAGTTTCGCTTTCTAGGCCTCATGCTTCTGGTGAAGAAGAAGGAAATAGGTGTTAAGGGCGTGGCCACTGGGGCCCTAATAGGAAACCACAATTTCAAATCCTCACTAATCGAGGAGTCTGTACTGTACAAGGTTTCAGCTTTCTTGGGCTTTTGGAGAAAAAGATAAAATAAGGTTTTAAGGGCATCGACCCTGTGGTCCTTATTATGGGCCACAGGGTCACAACATACATATTATACATACATATACAAATTATAAATAATAATCCCCACTAGTACACAAAGTTTCGGCTTTGTGGGCCTTATGCTTCTAGAGAAGAAGAGGTTTTTAGGATAAAAGGGCCCGGCCCCTGTGGCCTTTATAAGGGACCACAGGACCAACCCAGCTATAAATTTTAATCCTCACTAGTCAAGATGTATGTACACAAAGTTTTAGCTTCCTACGCCTTATGAACCTGGTTTAAAGGGCAAAGCCCCTGTTGCCCCTATCAGAGCCATCAATACTAGAAATTTTAACCACCAAGAGTCAAGGAGTCTTGACACAAAATATCAGGTTTCTGTGCCATACGCTTCTGAAGAAGAAGTCGAAAATCACAGAGTTTACGGACGGGGGACGGAAGATGCTGCAATACGTTTACGTCATCTTCCCAACTGCAACTGTAACTTCAACATGTAAGGAAATGTTTGGTATAAGGATGTCCCCACAAACTATCAGAAATCGCTTGCGTGCCGCGCACGGATAGCCTTTTGAGGAACTATTCTTACACCTCTTCATCGCCATAACCGTCTTGCGTGGGCCACAAGGCACTTAAGGTTAATTCAATGCCAGTGGTATTCCATTGATTTAGTGACGAACTCGATTCACATTGTGATTTGCCGACGGCAGTGCCCGTGTGTATTGCAGACAAGGCTAACGCCACGCTAAAGTTTGTATACGTGAAGTTGACCGATTTGGTGGCGGCAGCGTCATAGTTTAGAAGTCTTTCTGTGCACATGGTCGTTCTCCGCTGGTTGTTGTTCAAGGGAACTTGAATGCTGTCCCGTACAGGGTTCAGATGTTGAAACCTTCTCATATTTCGTTCCTGCAGAGACACGGCCTTCGACTCACGTTTCAGCAAGACAACAATGGGCCCCATACACTTCTGCCGCAGAATTTTATCACAAATGCTGGTGTTCAATTCCCGGATTGGCCATCGCCAAGCCCCGACCTCAATCCTATCGAACTCATCAGGGGCGAACCGGGTCGACGTGTTCGTCAGCAAGTTAATCGATCACAGACGTTTCAAAATCTTCAACGTCACCTTGTTAAGCAATGGCGACGTCTTCCTCGGGCAGTGTTCACTAACGTTATATGATTCATGAGGAGTCGTTTTGTGGCTGCACGAGACTTTAGAGTTGGACACAATCGTAACTGACCACCTCAGACCGATTCTTTTCATTCTGTGAAATTCATTTGGGTGGAAATTCAGACATTAACGTTATCGACGTTTAAGACAAACGTGATTTGTGTTTCTGTCTTCTGATTATACCCAATTGATCTTTGCACATCATACGAATGCAATAATCGATTGATAACAAATATTAAAGTGTTTGTGCCAGACTAATTAAGTATCAAGTTTTCATATTTGCTCAGTTTATATAAAGTTTGGTGAAGCTAGTTTAGGAGATACGCTCTGAAGAAATGACTTTGCCATAGATTATTGTATTATTGTATTGTAATTTTATTATGAAAATCAAATGATTTTTATCTTTTGAGGATAATTAATTTGTCTTAAACTAATATTATTGGGGAAATTTAAAGAAACATATTTCCAGAAAGAAACATTGAAGGTCAAAAATGTATTGCATACGAAATATTATCCGATATATGATGACACCAAATTTTGAATAAACATTGAATAAATGTTTACTAAACATTGAATAATTTTTTAATACACAACGAACAACAACTATGAATTTACAAATAAGATCAAGACCTATGGATCAAGTAAAAATAATGTCAACTCAACTTAAAGCTATGTAATATATATGTACAATTCAAAAGCAAACGCTTACATTGAGTATCATCAATTTATTTGCATGTTTTGTGAACGGGAGAAATGCAAAAGTGAATACATATAAATGAATGCATTAACAGGAACTTATTACTGTATATAATAATTGTCAAAATTGTCAAAATTGGATGAAAACCCCTTGGTCACACTTGCATTTCCAGCTAAGCCTTCCGAAAAGATATGGTAAAGGAGCATAAAGTTGGGTTGAAAAATCTTTCAGGAAATTTTTGATACCAAAATAATAACAATAATAATAATGTGCGTACTTATATCTGCGCCTTTTCCACGTCCTAAGACATGCTCAAAGTGCTACATTAATACCCCCGAAGGAGTGTACTTTCACAGCTGCTACTAAGCGCTAATCACGACCACGTAGATCAGTACATCCATTTTCCAGGTACCCATTTTAACAGCTGGGTGGACTGAGTGCAATGTGGATGAAGTGCCTTGCCCAGGGACACAACACAGGATGAGACCCAAGTCACAAATATTTGGTTGATAAACGAAAGAGTACCTAATTTGAATTTTGAAATGTACCACCCTCAAAAACTTGCGGGAGCCTTAAACGAACCCATAACCAGTGACGTCACTCTTTCATGAGTATAATTCACCTCACTTCTTGTTTGTCAAAATCATGGCCATTCTGGTTCCCTAAGTGTATTATGATGCGCTCCTACTGGCTACAGACATTTAGGTACAAATTTCAAACATTCTGCATTATTTTAATTACTTGCTGTCATGACCAATTTCACAGAAAACATGTAACGGTAATTTGGATTAGACGACCAATATAAGATTACACCCGATCGTTAATATTTCAATTTGTTCTTATAAAGTAAAGTAAAGTAACATGATCTGTTCAAGTGGCTGAATTTTTTAACCATAAACCTGCCTACATATAAGGAAGTATAAATCTGCGAACAAAAGAAAATCGGCTTTCCTTTTGACTATCATATAATGCCTTGCATCTTATTTATGCAAATTAGAAAGATTCTTGTGTTGACAATGGTTAAGGCATATGAACTCAATTTGTTCCCGCCTTGCAATTTGGATGAAACATGCAATTGACATCAATGAATTAGAAAGCATTCAATTTATAAAAGTAAAATCTCCTGAAATATTGTGTCACGTGAAATACCATATTAGTGTATTTAAAATTTAGTTAGGAAACTGCATGGAACATAAATTATAAAACGGCACAAAGTATAAAATTGCATCATAGTCACTCAGCTAATTGTTTTCCGTATATATGAAGCTAATCTTTACATTTAGGGACATTTTGTTTTTACTTACATATTTTGCAATATTTTGTGCCCAAAAAATCATCTACAAATCGGAATATATTCTCTTTCGAACTGATATGACAGCAAGTAAGTAAAATAATGCAGATGTTTGAAATTTGTATTGTTTATATGTTGCCTAGTAACGCTTATTTTCAATGTGAATAGAGAACTACAATGCTTTTCTAAGAGATTTGAGATATATGTATATGATGAATAGGTAAGAACCGATGACAATTCTACGAAAAATTCCTAAACACCTGTTTGGAGACATCCCAAAGTTCACTTCCCAAAAGCCTTTGCGGAACATTGCAAAAATTACGAACCTTTCTATAACAAAATAATAATAACAATATAATAATATAATACTATCTGCAAACTTACCTGGTATTGACAAATTTTTCTTTCGAGTATTGCTTTTTTCTTCATCTTCAAGCAACCTTTTAAGAAAAAAGGAAGGAATTTACGATTATGTATAAAATGCGATGTAACTTGAATTTCATCATATCAGAGTCAAAGTCTATTAGTTCATAAAGCTGAATCCATTGTTGTCACTATTGAAATAAACTATCTAACAGCCATTTAAAGCAAGACACTCACCATAGATCATATACTTAGAGGTTCAACCTGATGAACATAGAAGCATCTGAGAATTCAACTTTGGACAGCAGAGTTTAGGTGAGGTCACAGTCAATTAGACGGATGGCCTTTTAAATCCATTTTCCAACTTCCACGCTCGACAAGGGATGATAAATGGATTCATCACTGGGATCCAGATAATAAACAAGAATCATTTCAATTGACGCAAAGGAGGCCAATGAGTTTCAGAACTCAACCTTCCGTTGGCGAGATCATTCTAACCATTTTTTTTTACCCGAGGGTACCTATTGATACTTAAATACTATAATACACCAACAGGTGATATCAAAGGATTCACTATGCCGACTTACTTAAACAATTGAGAGCAGCACATAAGAAATAGAAGCACCTCAACAATGTGGTTTCGAACACCAGAGTTGTTCAACCTACAGCCGTGATCTGGCTCCCAGTGATTAAACCTTATTTCATAATTTTAATTTGCACTTGGTGGTAATGGAATCAAGAGAGCAACTAAGCCTCTAATTTTGACAGACTATTGGGGAAAGTTTTTTGAAGTTTAAGGAATATTATAACAAAGAATATCAGAAATATCAAGCCGTAGACAACTACTTTTCAATGAACTTATCGACTACTCCTCATACAGTTAATATACACGTGTTACCTTTTCGTCTCCTGAGGAAGTGTGGCTGAAAATGAAGGGAAAAAATTACATACCGGAAACTTTTGATACATCATAACCAAAAAACAAGCATCAGCTGACTTCAATATATGTATAAGAGTATGTTCCTTCCATGCTCCTTACAAACAAATATATAAAACAAGAGCATTTGTGAGGAACCTTATTTGATGAAAAATTGTCATTTCATAAATTACATCTAAGAAACAAAACAGACAAGGAAATTATCGGTTAGTTATAATTCATTCATGACAAATTATTTGGACCTTTCCTCGTGAGAACCGGCCTTCTTGCGATGTATAAGGATTTTTGATAGCTATTTTGTTCGACAATCTTCAATTTCAAAAACTGTAATTAGCTCCGACTCGACAAGGCATGCCTCGGACACTTCCGTATGTTTGTCCGAGTTTTGCGGTTGCAATCGACGGTAGCTAGGGGGCGTGGCTTAATGGATCGGTCTATTGCAGGAGTCATTGAAGTTTTGAGTTCAGGTATTGCATTAGGTCAAAGATCTGTCAAAAACACCATTACACGTGATTACATGGCGTTCTCATCGCAAAAGCAAAGCCGCCCCGAACCTGAGGGTTTCGCCTTCCCTTGTTCCACTTTGTATACATCAGGAAATTGCACATAATTAAAGAAATATGTAACAAAAGACAATGTAAGAATGTTAACTGTGATAAAAATTTAAACATCATTTCGAAATCTCAAAAACCTTTTACTGATTTCAGCTTTGAATGTCAACAATAAACGATCATGTTTCACTGATAAAAACATTTTTCGTAATGGTTTGATGTTGATAATTTAAATAGATTTTGAAATACCATGCTTAAGTAATGACACTTCTGTGACCTAGATCATTTATGGATTGTAGCGGAAACCGTTTCAAAATTTAACATTTCTTGAAAAGAATATATGTCTTTTTTATTATTCGTGAACTTGACCTTTGACCTTGAAAGTCAACGAAATTTAAAATGGATATAAGCAGTAAGACATGTATGAGTTCTGAAAGTTTCAGTAGGAAAACGTTTTAGCAAAAATGGATGTACATATCAATAACCTATATCTCGTGACCTTGACCTTTCACATTCAAGGTCACACAAGAATTGATCATTTTATTATTTAGTAGAACATATATGTAGTGATTAAAAGTTTGATATTTAAAATAAAGCATTTTGCTAAACCATGCTTAGGTCGTGTTTTGACCTTTGATGGATTGCAGTGAACATATATTTAAAAGATGTTACATCTCCAAAGACCTTTTTTTTCAAGTTAACGTGTTTACAAAGTTTTTTTGATGATTTTATAACTCGTGACCTTGACCTTTGTCATTTAATGTGATCAAGGAAAAATAAATTCTCAGTGGAGCAGTACATTTGTAATATGAAAATCTTAATACAAAAATGTTGTGGCCTATGTGCCACAGCGGTGCAAGCGGCGGTGGAAATTTCACAATAACTAGCAACAACGACCTCGTTTGATCGCTATAAACGAACTTTTATTTCCTGCTACACAATAGCCATAATGCATTTTTTGGCTTACAAGAATATTTTTATCTGTGAAATGGCCAACATTTCTGGGTTTTTTAGTGTCTTATGACTATATCAAAGAGTCATGACTTATCTTAGCTTTTATTTAGAAAAGTATCATTTTAATTGCAATGAAACTTTCAGTTTGTGAACGTCCTTAAAGAGGGACTGAAATGGTCTATGACCACTCTCGGGGTTCATAAAGATGGGATTGCAATTAACCATAGACTCGACTTTGTATTTCTAAAATCCCTAATACTGGATTTTTCGCCCTAGTTGTCGCGTCTGCGCAGAACTGTGTTCGACCTAAACATCACGTGACCTGAGGACAAGCTTGCGTTAAAATGGCGATTCTTTACTTGATATAATTGCAGCGTCAAGAAATATGAAACCAAACAATGTAATTTTGGTGAATGTTAAATCAATTAAATTTGGTATGACGATAGAATAATGTTTGATGACAAGATACAAGTTGTTTTTCCAAAGGAAAAAAAAATTTTTATATTGTACGTTGGAGATCACAAACCCAACTCAAATGAGATCTGATCTTTTCAGCGATTCTAATACATGTATGGTTGGGGATTTAAAAAACATATTTCTACGCTTTCAAAAATATTGTTGGGTGGTCATTCTCATTTTGATATGTTCTTTATCAATCCTGACAATCCTAAAAAAGTAGAGCCATTGGCTCTGTAGCTCATCAGGCTTCATCATCAACTATGATGTAGAGTGTGGCCAATGTGATTCCCCCTTTGTAGAGGCCACAGGGTCACTAATCATAAAATTAAGTATATAGCAGTGTATAAAATAGATTGGAAATCTAGCCTGTCCTGAAAATTCATTGGTCAATTCCTTTGGGAAATTTAAGAAAAAAATTGAAAAGTTACCAGTCCTGACGAAAAAGTTACCAGTCCTGACGAAAAAGTAACCAGTCCTGGCAAAAAGTAGCCAGTTCAAGGACTGGCTGATGGGCAATATTTAAACACTGTATATATAGGTGACAACTTTCAGTTTTCTAGGCCTTATACTTGGGGAGAAGATGAAAATAGATTTGAAGGATGTTCCTGTTGCCTTTATTATTATTATAAAGCTACAATTCATCATCCTCACTTGTCTATGAGTCTGTACACAAAGTTTCAGCTTTCTAGGCCTTATGCTTCTGGAGAAGAAGATGAAAATAGGTTTTTAGGGCGTGGCATATGTGGCCCTTATTAGGGGTCACAGGGCCACTACAATTTATAATCTTCACTAATCAAGGAGTCTGTACACAAAGTTTCAGCTTTCTAGGCCTCATGGTTCTGGAGGAGAAGATGAAAATAGGTTTTTAGGTTATTAGGGGTCACAGGGCGCCCAAAGCTACAATTTATAATCTTCACTAGTCAAGGAGTCTGTACACAAAGTTTCAGCTTTCTAGGCCTCATGGTTCTGGAGAAGAAGATGAAAATAGGTTTTTAGGGAGTGGCATATGTGGCCCTTATTAGGGGTCACAGGGCGCCCAAAGCTACAATTTTTAATCCTCACTAGCCAAGGAGTCTGTACACAAACTTTTAGCTTTCAAGGCCTCATGCATTGTTCTGGACAAGAAGATGAAAATAGGTTTTTAGGGCGTGGCATATGTGGCCCTTATTAGGGGTCACAATTTATAATCCTCACTAGCCAAGGAGTCTGTACACAAAGTTTCAGCTTTCTAGGCCTCATGGTTCTGGAGAAGAAGATGAAAATAGGTTTTTAGGGTGTGGCCCCTGTGGCCCTTATTAGGGGTCACAGGGCGCCCAAAGCTACAATTTATAATCCTCACTAGCCAAGGAGTCTGTACACAAAGTTTCAGCTCTCTAGGCCTTATGGTTCTGGAGAAGAATTCGAAATTCAACAAAGTTTACGGACGGAGGGACGGACGCCGGACACCATGCCATGCCATAAGCCCATCGGGTCTTACAGGCCAGATGAGCTGAAAATCATTTACATGATACAACAGAGACTTTTGACTCGATGAAGGTGGGTCTTATGGATATTTCTCTCCAAATAAGTACAATCTAAATAGTGTTTTGTTTTGTTTTTTAAACTGCGAAAATATTCTTCGAAAATATATATTATAAATAAATATAAACTTCTATCTATGGAATTATTTTGTTGGACATAGAAAGAAAAATGCCTGTCCGTGTGATATGTTTTTGACGAAGTGTATAATCGGAGTAATTAGAATCTAATCACTTAATTATTCGCTGTGAATGAAACAACCAATTTAAGATCCTTTTTTACTAATTGAACTAATTGAGATGATTTTAGGATACTAAATACGATATTTGCAAAGCTATGAAAAGATATTTCCTATAGAAAGACGCCTTGACGCCAGTTATTTTTCATAGGTAATTTGAACACTATGTTGAAAAATTTATAACATTTTCACATTGCTCCTAAAATGCAAGATAATTTTTTTTCAATTTGTTCTACCTACATGTATTAATGAACAAAAACTCTTTGATGCAAGTAAACTTGAATTATACGGATAAACCGTTTTGAAATGCATAAGTTTTGGCTCGAGAAATGAGAAATGTTGGTAAATAAGTAGATGGTAGTTTAGAATCTTTTCTTATATTCGATATTTAAACCAACAACTTGAACAAATACCATTAACTTAGAACATTTTGTACTCTGAAGCCTCCAATTTTTTATTTACAGAATCTGTCTCTCCTCTCCCATCTACGCCTATTGTAATCATCACTATTGTAATCACCGCTGTTCCATTATACTCATGGGTAAGAGATTAATTCTGCTTTGACTTGTTGTAGAAAAAGATATTTTAATTAGCGTCTCACTTGTATACAACATATTTCTACAAAAGGACAAATATATAAAAAAAAGCATTTTAAAAAGTATACAACCAATCGCACAGGGATTCATGAGAGGCGATGTACATATAAAGATATAAGATTCATATAAAATCATACTTGGCTAGGTATAAAATTATACAGTATACATTTAAGCTCTTTACAGACTACAAATCCTCATTAAATGTTTTAAAATGTCACTGATATAAAATATTTCTTCTGGTAAATAAAATGTCATGGCAGGTTCTGGCATAGTAAAAGGTGAGGTCAACACATCATAAAATCCTAATGTATTTTTGTTCATTTGTCAACAGAGTAAAATCTATCCATAAACTATTGCACTTTCAAACGTGTGCTGTTAACAAGGACATGATAAGAGAACGTGCTTCTCATCTTAGATCTTCTATAAGGAAAGCATTTCTCTCGGTATGTTCTCATATCTGCCTGTCTCTATCCGCACGGGTGCCACTCCAAGTCTAAATTTAGCTAGAGCACTTCTATGATGACGTGAGATTGGTCGGCTGACGTAAATTTCCTTTTCTTCAGTTTTCGAGTTTCTATTAGGGACATTATTGTTGCTAAATGGTCGGTTGTTGATCTTACTCGACGAAAACTATTTTGCTCGTCACCGATGATGTCATTTCGCTCTGTGCATGTTGTCAAACGTTCATTTGAAACACTGCAGTAAAGCTTGTAAATGGCTGTATCCCTCTGTAGTTCAGTAGTTGTCTTGTTCTAACGATGAGGACTTCAGAATATGCCATATAATACCTTTATGTCATTGACTTGGTATCGTGGACGTTTCGCTCCAATCTTCCCAATCTTCTTCCTCAACTGATCATTGTTCTCTCCACACATCACTTCTAGTTCCCGGTGCATTTGACTTCTATAATTACGTTTACATCTCTGTACATTCCTATCAAAGTCCTTCCTCAAACCAATGTATCTATCCTTGTTCACTTTCTCTCCATGATCTTTAGTTCTCAACCGTAATCTTTCTGACTTACACATCTCTTGCATTAATTGATGTTTAATCCTGAACTGACGACTCTAGTCTCTCTACGACGTCATTCAATAACTTGTGTGTCTCTTCTGACATGTGAAAATCTGCAGGTGGTTTATTCGTGGAGTACACATTATGTTGCTCAAAGACATTGTTTGCAGTAATTTCATCCATCTCTGTGTCTGGTCTGTGTATGAAATCTAGACTCATCGTCCACTCAAGCAAGAAATGATAAATTTTAAGCAGATCACTACCATCAATAACACCCACACATCCAGATCGTTGCACTAATGAAGAAGGTCGTACAACATTAAAATCATTAAAACTTTGCAAACTTTCATACAGAATGAAACAATAATCACACATAAACATGAGTGAAATGATTTGTACATACATTACGACCATTCGACATGCACATGTTAGCTCTAATCAAAATGTCAACACATAATTTCCCGTTGTTAATAACATCACATCCCGCTCAGCGATAGCGTCTACACCTTCAATATAATCAGTTTCTTCTCCACAACGACCGTTAAAATCTCAACATGTAAAGGCAATACTTTTGTACAATAATCTATCATAAAACTGTTAAGCACACACATTCCTAGAAGAATTATCAGGGGGTAAGTAACATACAGAAATATATCTTACACATCCATCAGATTTAATTTTCATTGTGAGCCATAATATTCCTTATATTGAATTATCAGCAATATCAAAGTCATAAAAGGTTAAAAGTACTGACTCCTCCAGACTCTCTCGGTGCATTCACGTGTAAGTCAGTACGATTGTGACGACATCACACAACCTGCAACTGTAATAGTATCTAGCTCTTTTAGATGAGTTTTTGTTTTCCCAATTATGTCACAATCTGCAAATTCAACACACATCTGTCTCAGATTAACGTTTTGTGATTCTAAGTCAGTGTCCCATCCTTTGGCGTTCCAGCACCCGCACTTGACCTATTGGTGACGTAGAAGAAGAAGACCAAGAAGAAGTCCAAGCCCTGTACGGTCGTAGTCTCCCGTTCGATGAAGTCTAGTTCCCGTCACCCGTAGTTGTCCATCGCCGATAGTTCCATTATTCGCTGTTGTAGGGGTTTATCACTTTGGATGTTAACTCTTGTAAAGTTCAAACTGTCTCTCAATCTTTTCTTTTCAGATAAGATTTTTCGCTTGTCTTCGCCTGACACACAGCTTGCACCGAAAACACCAGGATTCCTTCCGCCACTATTTTCCTCCCTTTCAGCTTTATTCACTTTGATGTCCTTTAATCTTAAGCCATCTTTAATCAGTCCATTAAACTTCTGCAGAACATGTTCATGTCTAGATTCTTCTAAATTCTTTATGATAACGTTCAAATGTCTTTCATCTACTTGTTGGTGCTGTAGATCGGTTTGTGCACTTTTCACATCTGAGATATCATTGTTGATTTTAGCTCTGAGCTGTTTATGCTCGTCTCTCACATCTTCTAACTGAATGTTTACATCACCAATTTCTTTACGCATATCTTTCCCATCTTCACAACGTCACGGGCGAAACGAAATAGTTTAAATGAACTTCGACTGTCGGTTAATCGTGCAGCGATACATTACCACTGACTAAACAAGGACATGTTTTTAAAATAAATATCGGTTTATGGTCCCAATCGAGATACTCCAGAATTTATCCATAATGTATTTGATATCATCAAAAACTTCGATTCGAAATATTTCATTTTATGTGGCGATTGGAACATAATACAAGATATCAAACTAGATCTTTACAATTACAAACATGTGAATAATATAAAAGCTAGAGAAGTACTTTTAGAATATATTGAAGAATTCAATCTTATCGATCAATGGAGAGAAAATAACCCTCTAGTTAAACGATACACATGCGTCAACAAAAAACACCAAAAAAAAGAAAAAGATTAGACTTTTTTCTCCTATCAAAAAGTTTGGAAAATTCCATAATAAATTCAGGCATAGATCCAAGCTATAGATCAGATCACTCACTTCACTGGATTACTTTGAAATTCAATGTTTTAGAAAAGGGTCCAGGATTTTGGAAACTAAACAACTCCTTGCTACGAGATAAAACAAATGTTGACAAAGTAAAAGAGATAATTAAAGACACTGTAAAACAGTATACAAAAGAAAATGTTAAAAATGAAGAATCGCCTTACTTACTTATTTAATGATCAATTATTATTGGAAACAATTTTACTTATGATAAGGGGTTATACTATTAAATATTCCTCTGAAACTAAAAAATAAGAATCAAGAAGGAAAAAGATCTTGTTGATAACATAAACGATTTAGAAACAAAATTAGACCTTTCAGAAAGTGATGAAATCAAGGAAACTTTATTACCTCAAATACAACAACCAAAAGCAGAATTGGAAGAAATTAATAAATATAAAACTGAAGGAATCATAATGAGATCTAAAGTTGATTGGTACGAACATGGAGAAAAGCCCAGTAAATACTTCCTTAATCTTGAAAAACAAAATTTTTAGAATAAAGTAATTATAAAACTTGAAAACCAAAATAATGAAATCATTACAGGGAAAACACATTTGATTGCAGAAACAAAAACTTTTTATAAAAAGCTTTATACGAAGAAAGATACTGAAAACGTTAACCTAAATAAACTCGTTAAATATGCCAATATCCCGGAATTAAATGATAACCAGAAATTAGGTTTAGAAGGAAAGTTGACGTATGACGAAATCTTAACCTCCCTCAAAAAGATGAAAAATGGAAAAAGTCCTGGCCCATCTGGATTTACTACTGAATTCTATAAATTCTTCTGGAATGATATATATCCATTTCTACTTAGATCATTAAATTTTGCCTATAACAATGGCGAACTATCCACTAGCCAAAAACAAGGTCTTATAACCTGTATACCCAAAAAGGCTAAACCAAGGCAATACCTTTCAAACTGGAGACCTATATCGTTACTAAACGTTTCTTACAAGATTGGTTCGGCAGCAGTTCCAAATAGAATAAAAACGGTATTGCCGTTAATTATTAACGAAGATCAGAAAGGATTCCTCGCAAATAGATATATCGGAGAATGCACGCGAATGATATATGATATAATGGATTATGCAGAAACTATGGAAATTCCCGGCATGTTATTACTTGTAGATTTCGAAAAAGCATTTGATTCAGCAGATTGGAATTTCATTGAAGAGGTTCTTGTTTTCTTTTATTTTGGTGAATCTCTAAGAAAATGGGTAAGAACACTGTATTGCAACATAAGTTCATCTGTTTTGGTTAACGGATTCGGATCAGATTATAACTATATTATCAATATAACTAGAGGATGTAGACAAGGCGATCCACTCTCACCTGATATATTCATTGTATGTGCTGAGATTTTATCAATAATGATTTTTAAAAAAACCAAAGGTAAAGGGAATAACAATTGGAAATACGGAATATCTAGTTTCTCAATTTGCAGACGATACGTCCCTAGTCCTTGATGGTACTGAGAAGTGTCTCCAAAACGCTTTACAAATACTTCATGATTTTGCCTCTTTTTCTGGCCTGAGAATTAATGTAGGCAAAACAAGAATAATCTGGATAGGATCTCTCAGAGGATCAACTACTATGCTATGTAAAAAGTGGAAACTAAACTAGTCTCAAACAGACTTTACAGTTATCGGTATTGTATTTACTCATAATTTAGCTGAAATGGTTGAAAGGAACTACAAAGATAAACTTTAAAAAATTCAAAGACATATGCGACTATGGACTGCTCTTAACCTTACGCCCCTAGGTAGGATTACCATATTAAAATCCCTAATACTGCCCACGATAAACCATTTATTTTCTACACTACCAAACCCACCAAAATATATTATTGAAGATCTAGAAAAACAATGTTTCTCATTTGTATGGTACAATAAACCAGATAAAGTTAAACGAAATATCATAAAACAAGACTATGAAGATAGTGGATTAAGAATGCCCGACATAAAACAAAACAATAAATGCTAAAAAAAATCGCCTGGCTTAAGAGAATAATACAAAACTCAAAATTATTTCCTCTCTTTTCTTTCAATGTCTCACAAAATATACATGAAATTATTCTAAGGGGAGAGACATTTATAAAAGAAAAAGTCATTTACAAAAAAAAACAAATTGCTTTTGGAAAGACGTTCTCTTGGCATGGGGCTCTTATACGTCATCTATAAATAAAAAAGTAGTTGAGGGACGTGATGTCTTATCACAATGTCTATGGTATAATGAACAAATCCTATTGGGGAAAAAAACATTTGTATATCCACATTACGCGAAAATAGGGATAACTTTTGTTAATGACTTGATAGATTCTGACGGAACAATATTTACATATAATGAATTCCTTGCAAAGTACAAAGACAGCTTAAACACAAACTTCCTAGAGTCCGCAAGTCTACAAAGATCAGTCAAGGAATATTGTAAATCATTTAATATTACTATTGTAAAAAAACTAGCAATGCCATTTATCCCTTACAACTATCAAGATATCCTTACAAATAAAAAAGGCTGTAGGACATATTACGATGTACTCAGTCCGATTCCAGATACTGCTACATATAACAACTATAAGTTAAAATGGGAAACCGATTTGAAAACAAATGTAAGTGACAAAGAATGGAAATCCTACCACAAGATAATATTTCGAGCTCATGTAAATTCAGAATTTAGATGGTTTCAATACTCGTTAGTGCATAGAATTTTGCCGACTAACCTACTTCTGTTTAAGTTGGGATACATCGAAAGTAAGCTTTGTTCATTTTGTAAAAACGAGCCTGAAAGTATAATTCACATATTTTATGAATGTCAAAAATCAAAAACAATATGGAAAGAATTTATTTCTTGGATAACCACAACAGACATCATTCTTAACATCAACGAGAAAAAAATCTTATTTGGGTTTCCTGAAAAAAGGAATGATGTCCTTAAACTTTTGATAACTATTGTCAAATTTTCACTCTTTAGAATGAGATCATACACATGTACACCGACATTTGATTAAATAAGAACTGAAATCAACAAAGTTTACAATATCGAGAAAACCCATGCAGTCCTGTTACAACCTTACCAAATTTGTTGGATTTTGGTCTGATTGTCACCACTTGTTTGTTTGAAATCTTGCCTTACATGTATTATTTGCAAATATTGCTTGATTCTAACCTGTTTTTATAATTCTGCCAATGCTAGTTAAGCATGACTGTCTGTGACACAATATATTGTTGATAATAACCAATGCTGTACCTTAAAAAAGTAATAAAAAAGAAGAAAAAAAATGTTTTTAAAATAAATAGTTTTAAGAATTTGGTAAGTGTCTTAAATCACAATACACATCAGAATGACCGCCTATCTTTTTCTGAAAATTCCATGCAGGAACGTATTTCAAATCCAGCTAATAATGCTGTGTGTGATCAATCAATTTCTCGGCGTAAATATATACTCTTCAAAAAAAAAAAAGGCATGACTGTTTGCTTTTTTAAAAAATCATCATTTTTGGAAAATTGATTTGATTTAAAGTATTTTTAGGTTAGAATTACATAAACAGTTAAGTTCGGAGTAAACTCCACGCCAAAACGCAACTTAAAATGCTTTATTTGATTAGAAGCGAAAAATTACAGAAACACGCACAATCGATGCATAAAAGATCATTGCAGCAGGGGATGCACGTGCAATTCATGATAACAACAGGCATGGCTATAAAAACTGACACGTTGTTCATCATTCTACCGGCCAAATTTTGTTGGCAGACACGTTCGAAAATGCCAAGATTGAGTGCCGTCCAACGCAATATTGCCATAGGCCGCATTGAAGCTGGAGAATCACATGATCATGTTGCACGTCATTTCCGGGTTCATCAAAGTACGATTTCCCGTCTCTGGAATCGCTACCTTCAACACAATTCTACAAAAGATCGTCCAAGAAGTGGCCGGCCTCGAGTGACCACACAGGCCCAAGATCGCTACATCCGGGTGGTTCATCTACGGAACCGACATCTCACAGCCAGGATGACAGCAGCCACAGTTCCAGGGGTGCGGAGACTGTCCGAGACGCAAGACGTCCTGCTTTTCGGCCTGTTTTGACACAGCAACATCGTCGACTGCGTGTCAGATGGTGTACCAGATTGAGGGCTTGGGACCTCGCTGACTGGCGCAGAATTTGGTTTAGTGATGAATCGCGATTCCAACTCAATCCACGAGATGGGAGACAACGTGTGTATAGACGACGTGATGAACGTTTCGCCCAAAATTGCGTCCGGGAGGTCGATAGGTTGGGAGGAGGGAGTGTTATGGTGTGGGGGGCCATTGCATACGACCGTAGGTCACAGCTTATGACTGTCCCAGGCAATCTAACGGCAGTTCGCTACATTGACGAAATCCTTCGACCTCATGTGGTGGGTGTTATCGACAAGCAGAGGCAGTTATTTCAGCATGATAACGCCCGATCCCATACAGCTCGTGTAACAGTTGACTTCCTTGCAAATCAGAACATTCATGTTCTTCCCTGGCCGTCCAAATCACCAGATATCAATCCCATAGAACACCTGTGGGATGAACTGAACAGACGTGTCCGACGCCGTCAACGTCAACCTCAGACGTTGGCTGACCTCACCGTTGCCTTGCAAGAGGAGTGGCACAATATTCCACAGGCTGTGATTCGACGTTTGTTTCAGTCTATGCCAAGGAGAATCCAGGCAGTGTTAGCAGCAAAGGGTGGCCACAACCGGTACTAGCATCAGCACGCCGCCAAGGACACATTGTGCGTTGGAACAGTTATTTAGCTTCACTGTCATTGTGCTGAATGTGTAGCTTATTTCAATCATTATATATGTCTCTTTGAAAATGTAATAAATTACACTGATATTTTCACTCATGCGTTTCTTTTTTTGAAGAGTATATATGCACCGATCTTAGGTTTCAATTTTCTTGCATTGAAAGTATTAAAACTTTTGTTTTTATTTGATAAGGAATGTAACATGTTCAAAAGAATAGCGTGAACAAGGAAGAAAATGTGTTTTCAGTAAAAACATGGACTGCTATTATAAATAACAAGGGTTTTTATATGAATATGAATATGTTATAAAACGTTTTATATTTTGTTGGAAGGAATTCTTATTCGTACACCACAATGTACAAGTTCTTTCTTGTACATAAATCAATGTGAAAAATAAATGCTTAAGACGTAATCATTTATCAAATAATCCGTTTAGTAGACAAATATGTTTTCTGTTTCATTCAAATTGAATAAGCAATATTTTGACAAATTTTAGAATTACTTTGAAAAAATGACAGCAATTTAGTAGAGTAAAAATAAGCTACTCTAACAACAAGTCGATTTGAAAAACATACTTTTGTATGCGTTTTATTTGCACTATATTTAAGTGATACATTAATGTTTATTTTCTCTGCTTTCTCGGTGCTCATCAAAAACATGAAAACATCCATGTGGACTGAAGTTTGATATAAATTTCACTAGGTTAGTTTTAAAAAAAATCGTCTGTTATTATTTTGAATGTGTTCCGAATATAAGGGGCATAACTCGTGATCACGATAGGTGTCGCTGCTCCGGATCACCGGTTTTCTATCTTGTGATGCCAAGGTATAAACGAGGAGAGTTGCTCGATACGTTTTCACCTTGACGTGGGAAGATGATCTTCCCTGATCACTTTTACTTTTCATCTTTCCTAACAGTCGACTTTCTATGGAATTAAGTCTTTCATAAAAATATTCCGTTTGTTTATTAATGGTTTTCGCCCACTGTTCATTGCATGTCGGGAACGGTGTAGACTTTTTATTCATGTTTTTTAAAAACATTTATTTGATCTTTTCTCACCTTGTAGTTTCCTACTGTGTGATGGTGATGAACCGCCATCAGATAGGTGACGTTTTCTTTCCTCTTCGGGTTGACTCACAGTTATGAGTATGGAGGTCGCCATTACTGTTGACACGAAGTCTTCAGATGCTTCAGCATGCATTACAAATGTCAAGCCTTATAAAACAATCGGGTATAATAAGTACTCCCTGCTGTCTCCTGTGACTCTCGCCTTACTCTCAGCTGGTTTTTGTTTCGTTTGTACAGTAGAATTTCATCAAATTTTAAAAATGTGTCCACTCACTAACGACCTTCACCTTGTGGTTTTGGCATATAGAAGTTTGGTTGTAGTTGTTTTGGGACATAACCGATTGAAACAAGAGCTAGCTTTATGCCGACACGCTCTAGTTGCATGGGCGGAGCCAATGAGTTTTCAAAGCATTTTGTGAAATTCGGCGGTATTCTAAAACGGGCTACACAATGTCAAATTAAAGCCTCATTAAGTTGCATATTGTCTCGTTTATATGCCAATTTCATACCCATAAATAGTGTCAATGGAGACAAGCATACGTTATTCTAATTATAAATATATGCATGTGATGCAGTGTGATGTCCTCCATCCCAACTTTTAAATTAGAAAATGACCCTACCCCCTATATGCACTAAGTTCAAACTGTTTCCATGGAAACCATAAACATAAAAAATAGAATAACCGAAATACCAAAAGGCACCAGTCTACAAATAGATCCAACGATATATCAAGTGTTATGTAAAAATAACATATTGAACATTTTTTTAGATATGCCCCAGAAACGAAAGCATTGCGGAATAACGCAACACGGAATTACGAAACCATGAACGGAATTGAAAACATAATGTCACCAACAAAGCTTTGCGAGGGACATAAACACAGAAAGCCTACCTACATAACATATTTAAGTTGTGAAAACAATACTGCCTTATATATATCTTGCTGCTTTAGTCTTGGTATATAGATATATTCCAACAATTACTATGCAAGTAATGAATGGAATAAAGTTTTAGGGTGAAAAACGAAAAACATTGCATATTATATGCAAACCAAGGACTTAAACATAAAACGACATATCAACACACCAATGCGATTAGATGTGTCAAGTTTTGTCACATTTCGAAAATAAATGTGATATTTATCAATGGAAAAGAATTGACAGAAAAACTAATAATTTGCAGTATAAACGCAAATGAGTGGCAACAACTTCATATCAGAGCGATTAGTGGCCAAAATTACCACAAGGTCATTAAATCTGTAAAAAAAATTATTTTTTTTAGGTAGTGATGGCAGTCAGAAATATAATAAAATCGTTTGTCGTAACTACAAGGGTACAGTCATCACTTAAAATGACAAAACACTAGATCATGATGGATTCAGCTGGGACAGAAACATACTATCTGTTGACTTGAAACAATACCCACAATACAAATGTGGCCAACATCTTGAGTCGATATCTTGGATATCAGAAGGTTATTTGATCATTATGTCCTTTTAGAGTTCACTTTTATAAATGTCTTTCATTGACCACATCTTACTGCTAAATTAATCTACAATACAATGTACGTAATAAATGGTAAGTTTGGCAGAAACAAAATGTTAGTGTCATTTTTGTGTCATAGAGACTTAGATACAGCACTTGAGTGATAAAATAAAAAGTGGTATCTTAAAACTTACCATCATCAGTCTTTTTATTGTTTTCCCAATCTGGACTTTTTGAAAGTTTCCGATATTCTCCGAGCCTGCTGAAATAAAACATCAAAACAAACTTTGTAATAGGCCACAGGGTCACGAAATGTGCTTGTTAGAGCGCAACCATACCCAGATTCGTTAAGTAGGCTATCAAATCTGCCATTGCAAATTTTAAGCATAGGATTCAAGGATTCATCAAGCCCACCAGAATTGTAAATTATAATCCTCACTAGTCAAGGAGTATGTACACGAGGTGTCAGCTTTCTAGGCCTTAAACATCTCGAAAAGAAGATGAAAATAGGTTTAAGGGTGAGGTCTGTAGGAGCCACAGGGCTACTAAAGTTTTAAATTATAATCCTTCCTGGTCAAGGAGTCCCTACAAAAAGCTTAGCTTTCTAGGCATATGCTTCTGGAGACGAGGAAGACAATAGGTTTGAAGGGTTGGGCCCCCCCATAGCCCTAAAATTATCATCTATCAAAATTTAGATTCATTTTCAAACATTTTAAATGATTATATTATATATATATATACGATAAAAAAATATATTGTAAAACATAACCTTCGTTGCTAAAAGCTATTTTCTAACATTATTCAGTCGTAAATATTTGGAAATAATAAAAAAAATGTTGATAAACAATTAATCTATAATTCCTTATATTTATTGATTGATTGATATCATAAGACTTGTTAATCATCATAACTATGTATTATTGATGCTTCATTATGACAAGATGAACGTGACTCTTCAATACTGGCCTACTCTAACCACTAGGAGAGGATTCGGTGAAAGATATCTGGATCCGGTTATTTCAAATGCTAGGAATCCAGAGAGGTATACCGAATGCTTGGGAATGATGCTCGGGATACGGAGAGATTTCCGATATACAGGCACAATCTGGGTTTATTTGGAGAAATCTGGAATGATTCAGCGAACCAGATTCCACCACTTTTCAACCTGAGATACATGAAAACTTTCCAATGATTTTTGTAGTTTTGAAGTTTCAGCTTTCTAGGCCTTATGGTTCTAGAAAAGAACACGAAAATGATACCTGACCCGCAAATATTGGCGAGTTTGAGGAGTTTATTCCACTTAAACCTAAATTCGTACATATTGGCGTGCTAGTTTTGTGATTACCGCATGTTCCAATATTGGCGTCCTGCATCTGATGGCTGCATGATGAAGCGCGTGCATCGTTACAAGTGCACGAGGTCCATGAGCTCAAGGAGTATTGGACAGGTATAAATACTCGCATTTTGCTTGCATTTCCTGTCACACATTGGGCATCGTGTATGACGTATGGAACAACAGATGAAATCACTCAGGTAAGCTTTATGATATTTCTCACTTAAATATCATGTTAACATTCGATACAGCATTTACTGCATTGCTCGTTTTAGACGTTGAAGCACGTTTTCAAAGAATTGTCTTATAGTTTCCCCTTTTATATAATTAAGTTTATAAAGAATTTATAATCTTCAAAAGGTCAACCAGACTCGACATTTTGCACGAAAACTGAATGCGGCAATTTCAGTGCATTTATGAACATCATTTTGGTAGGGAAAAGATTCAAATAACTTAGCTTAAGGTTTAGTTCGTTTCGTAACTGATGTTTGTAAAAACAAATACATTGCAAGTATATGTTGTGTAATATTCATTTTCGTTTTTTTCTTTTTCTACTAAATCTCTTCATTTTCCTACGAACATGCATGCTACTGCCCGAGTTCATTCTATTTCATTTCAGATTTGAGAGATTCCCCAATGCTTAGTTATACATGGATTCTCAAAGAAGACAGACTTCACCAGCATCTCACCGTCTCAGAGCTGTTCAACTAATTCTCAACATGTACCAAAGTTTACACCAAGCTTCTTCCCATTTGGGAACAACACATTATCATTTTTTTCGAAAATACAATAAAATCCATTTACATTGTTTTTGTTGTAATCTTTTGTATCACAGTATCGCACGTGCAAGTGTTGGGCACGTTTACACATGCCGCCAATATGGAAAACCAGGACGCCAATATTCAAAACTAGGACGCCACTATGCAGGATAAAGACACCAATATGCAAGAAAGGTCACCAATAGGGCAGGTATATTGGACTGTAACTTTGCGATTACATAAGAAAATATACATAATGGCACTTAATTTAGGTTTAGTAATAGGAGAAACAGGGCCATCAAAGCTACAATTTATAATCCTCACTAGCAAAGGAGTCTGGACACAAAGTTTCAGCTTTCTAGGCCTTATGGATCTTGAGAAGAAGTCGAAATTCCACAAAGTTTACGGACGGATGGACGGACGGACGGACGCCGGAAACCATGCCATGCCATAAGCCCATCGGGCCTTACAGACCAGATAAGCTAAAAATCTTAAATTAAACCGAGAATGAACATATCGTCAATTATATAGTAACCTTTTCGGAAAACAGATTGCAAAGGAGATAATAAAGAGTTAACATCTAAAAAGCTGGATTAACTAGAGATGACTATACTAGGAGAGAATTTACCGAGAAAACTTTAGATGGTAATTGGTCTATACGAGTTTCCATCACTAGGGTCAGATTCAACCTTATGTATCGGCTTGATCATCCCATGTAACAAAGAACGGGTACCTCTCCTTTATCATACAATGGATGGTTTTCTCAGCATAATAAAGCCAGCGGATATTTTCGGTATCCGTTGGGGTCATATACGGATAGAGATGCAAATTTCAAAGGTCAAGGTTGGAATTTCGTTTGAAAATTCCGATGACTTCACAAGCGTTAATCCTTTAAACGCCTTTAGTAACGGGGTGAGAAATAAGAATGTAAATGATACATTGCATAGACATTAATTTGAGAAATAAAAATAGAGCCATTGGCTCGGTGGTTCATCAGGCTTTCCATTTGATTTTGTTTTAGGTTGTGCACAATTTATAATCCATAGGCCTAATTGTATTGGAAAAGAAGATGAAAATAAGTTTTCAGGGTGTGGCCCTTAAAAGGGGAAACAGGGCCACCCAAAGTAGGGACTACAGGGCCGCCAAAGTCATTTAATTCATAATCCTCATTAGTCAAGGAGTTTGTACACAAAGTCTCAGCTTTCTAGACCCTATTGTTCTGGAAAAGAAGATGAACATAGGTTTTAAGGCTGTGGCCCCTGTGGCCCATATTAGGGAAAACAGGGCCTTCAAAGCTACAAATTATAATCCTCACTAGTCAAGGCGTCTGTACAGAAAAGTTTCAGCTTTCTTGGCCTTATGCTTCTTGAGAAGAAGATGAAAACAGGTTTTAATGGCGTGTCCCTTAATAGGGGCCACAGTGCCACCAAAGCTACAATTAATAATCCTCACTAGCCGAGGAGTTTGTACACAAAGTTTCAGCTTTCTAGGTCCTATTGTTTCTTGAGAAGAAGTCGAAATTTAAAAGTTTACTGACGGATGGACGGACGGACGCCGGACACCATGCCATGCCATAAGCTCATCGGGCCTTACAGGCCAGATGAGCTAACCACACAATTGTATGGTTCTTTAGTCATATGCAGGATATTTACGTTCCCAAAACACACTCTCATGATAACCTCTCTGTATCAAGAACTTAATTAAAAAGGTCCTCTAAGAAGGTGAAACATAGAAATGTTTCCGTATCATTGATATCATATATTTCAGAAATAAAATTGATATTGTATAATACATGAAGATCATTTTATTGTTTTTACCGAATATCATTTCTATCTCATCGAGTGAAGTAAGAAAGTGATGTTTTAAGAGTGGATCAGTCTATTCATTTTATAATTCAAAGATCACTATCTTAGGTGACAGTCCATCAACTCCAATTATCCTTCCTCGGTAAAAAATAGTTCGATAGAAATAAATCGATATTTAATCAGAAATAGTTTTTATTTTTAAATATATAATTTGTGAATGTTTATTGATATCAGATCCAAAATATGGTTTTTGGTCATAACTTGGTGCAAAAAAGCTCCTTATTTATTTTTGAAAGTTAATTTTGACGCGATCTGATACAGTGAGTAAAGCGCTATGTCGGGGTGACAGATCGTTTGCTTCGTAACTTTATTTTGCGTTAAAATGAACAATTAGTAACAACAGCACCAAGATATGAACTTCGGATGGCTTTTTGGATATCGAAGGATACATTTGCACTGTAAAATATTAACAGTTACATACCGAAACATCGTAAGGAACCTTTTTTTCTTACATCCTAACCAATGCCGTGACGCGAGGCAAGCGTTCGATTTTCTCAAAGGGAGATAATCATGTTTCAAAGGGAGGTAATGGTTCGGTTCTACTTTTCTCACTGCAGTAAAAATATGGATTATATTTTCACTGTAGGGAAAATGTGACTTTCTACTGCTTTCCTGTGGATTTTATTTTCACTGTATAACTCTATATTTCATTGCTTATTATATGATAAATTTATTTATTCCTTATATATGATATTAATGAAACGGATACACACGATGTTGATAACCTCTTTATCAATTTTATATAATAGTTTTGTCAATTCGAAATTAAAGGGTTTAAATGCAAATCTGGTTCCTTCTTGTTATGTTTTGATCTTGATCTGATCTAGTCTAAGGTGAATGTCATAATTTCGGCGATTAATGCTTGTGGACAGCTTATAAATATTAATTCGTGAAAAACTGTTTCCGTGGTAACGTTTTTACAATTGTCGCCGGATGTATTTAATGATACATTTCGTATAATGCTTCATTTCTCTTTGCTTTGTTACGAGCTCTCTTCTTTTCACACTCTTACTATGGTCGTAACACTATTAGTATCTCGTGCAGTACCTGTTCCGTGACGTAGGCATTTTCAAATTCGCCACTTCATGTCACGCCATGGCCGAGGTGAGTTGTCAAACCCCTCGGCTACACATCATCTTTTATTGATGTCTCTTTTATGTTTTTACAGGTTTGTACCTTTTCTATGTAACCTTTCTTTCATAAGAATCGTGTAATTGATAAGGTTCGCGATCGTAATATTTATAATGTTTATCATAAATCTATTATAAATATATTCTAAAGTATCGCGCTGCACTTGTCTACTAATTCATAATACTAGCACCATCACGTATGTAAGTGTGAGTGAGATTTGTTTAATGGTAACTTTCAGTAATATTTTACTTGCAAGTGCAATAAGATATCATTTTCTAACCGTAAATGCCATTTTTTATGTAATGTAACGATAGTTTCATTAATAGTATATTTTGCCGCCATTTTTGGCCACTTCATGTCACGCAATGGCCGAGGTGAGTTGTCAAACCCCTCGGCCACACATCATCTTTTATTGATGTCTCTTTTATGTTTTTACAGAATAAGCCATTTTTAAACTACACCGCCTCAGTCCGATTTCTCAGCGGCCAGGACCCGCGACAAAATGGCGCCCGAACAGGGACTGAGGGTTGAGCCACAGCAACAACAACTCATCTGATAATTCATCACAATATATCTGCTTCTTCGATGTCTTCTCCGTCATCGATGTCATCATCTATGTGATCATTATCTCATCCACGATATCAACGTCACCATCACCGTCACCGTCAATCACCACTACATCAAGTTCATCTATAAGTATACCATGATTGACATTCGCCAATATTTAAAGCATTTATATAGATGCTGTGATTTGTATGTGAAGTGACAATAATGTGATAACTGTGATATTCTTATGGACATGCCTTTTGATAATAATCGTGACTTATACCAGAGCTTCTACGGTATGACTTCATGGATTCTCGTGTTTGATATTCACGACATGCACGGAATGACTCTGAGGAAACAAGTGAGACAATTGTGATAATGAGACTCTTCAGACTCGCATGATTTATATCTTTGAATCTTTCAGTACTATTATCATTGTGATCATTGTGATCTTTGTTGACATTTTGCTGATTGATATTTATGCTTTGTTCATGTAACATGTTTTGATATTTTGCTTTGTACATGAAACATGTTTTGATGGTATATTTCATGTGATATTTGTCATGCTCATGTGAAATATCTTTACTCTCACGTGCACGATACCGGTATATGCTTTTGATATATTCTTATAATTCTGCATAGTAGACATACTGATTGTTTACTATGGGTGCGTAAGAATATAGCATTATCTCTGCAGAGACATAGATAGTTATTATTATTTAGAAGGCCTATAAATAGTATAATCTGTATACATTTGTTTATATTTCAGAGACAATAAGACATGGTACAATTTATGTCTTCTGCTTAATTGTCTCTTAGGGCTTGTGTCAGTTTCTCATTTTATAGTTTCTATTTAAATTGTGTGACAGTTTTATTCACTATTTTTTTTACAATCATTACATTGAGTGAATGAGAGTGTGTGTGGATATGTTTCACCTTCACCTTTACTAAACTAATTCACTTCTCGCGTTGTTTGAATCGCGCCCGTGTTTCCACTCGCGTTTCTAATAATAATTTAGTGCAACTTTTCTCCGACTTGTAATATCTTCTCGCATGTTTACATTTCGGACTTACACTTCCGTTTTACACATGTAATTTGTAAACATCCGGTAAGGTGTCATTTCCGGTATATATTGCTTCCGGTATTTCACTTTCGTGTTTCTTCAATAAACTTGATAGGTTCTTTGTTGCCTTTCTTTAATATTACTATTGACATTTTCATTGTCTTCGTCATTGGTAATAGTTTTGCTTTTCTATCCACTTTTTGATATATGCTTGCCATCTTTGTATCTTCAACATACATCGGGTGACATCCGCTTCCTTTGTTTACATTTTGTGTTTGTTTACTTGGTAGCGATATTGCATATATTCCTAGGGTATATACTCTAGTGTTTGGTGTTTGATAGTTTTCCATTTGGCCTTGTCGAATATTTATGTAGGTCATTGTGGATTTATACTGGTTTGGATTTTGATTGTATATTTGTGGTCCAGACTTTATTGATTTGTTGTTTGGGTAGTGTTAGGCTATATTCCTGATTAATCTGAATATCCCCACACATAGTTACACATGTTCTCGTTAGGGTGCACTACACTCTAGTGTTAGCAAACCAACACATTTTACACGGTGCTCATTCCAGGAGGATATTGATTGTGTGAACTTGTGTGTAACTTCAGCTATCATTATGGCTACCGGATGTGAGGATTTGGATGTGGGATCTCAGGTAATATCAGAAGAGGAAGAGAGGAAGATGATAAGCTATTTGTCATCAACAGGACGATATCAAGTTCGACCTATTCCTTATTTAACCTCTCCTACACCGGACAGGAAGTTTGATCTAAAGTCAGAGGAATCCAAATCAAGGCACCAAAGATCAGACACTCATTTCAGAACTCAACAGACTCCTTTTGAGGTACCCATGTACAGTACTCCCTACTATAACCAAGCTTTCCTGAACCCACAGCTCCAACAGTTTCAGCTTCCAAGGATATCAGCCTTTTCTGGAGAGATTCCTGTTCCAAGGAATGAAGTTTCATTTGAGTCTTGGAAATGGGAACTAGAATGTCTTCTTCAGGATGTTACTTAACCTCCTGCGGTGGTAGGTCAGGCTGTTAGGAAATCGCTGAAAGGAGATGCTGCGAGTATCCTTTTATCACTTGGACATACAGCAACAGTGGAGGCTATAGTACGGAAACTTGATGGACTCTATGGAACGTTAGACAATCCAGAAACATTGATGCAGGAATTCTACACAGCTCGACAACATGACTTAGAATCCGTCGCATCATGGGGAATACGTTTAGAGACTCTTCTACAGAAGGCTATTGACAGAGGAAGTCGAATCGATGTCCACACCAGGGATAGTATCCTACGGAATAGATTCTGGACTGGACTCGCTAAGGACACTCTGAAGAATGTCACCAGACCTGCTTTTCATTCCGGACAAGGATATGAAGACCTTATACAGACTGTCAGGGAGATAGAGCATGAGCTTCTGGATGGATCCAAGCCTGTACACAAGTCAAAGGTAAAAGCGGTCCAACAACCTAATGTAACTGATCCGCAACAGACATCTGGGCTTGGTCAACAGCTATCTGAGATCATCAAGAAACTGGACAAGATAGAGCTTCAACGACAAAAGCCACAACCACCTCCAGTGGACAACGAAGTATTGAAGCAGATCTTGGACCGACTTACAGTACTAGAGGCACAGAAGAGCACTCCCACAGCTGACACTTCTCATCCTGCTAGAGGCAGAGGTCGTGGTAAGCGAGGTAGAGGTAAACATGGAGGTTCTTTAAACTAGAGAGGCTGTATTAGGTACAGTCAAGTCAACTAGGAATAAGCCTATAACCATACAACCTAATCAGATGATCACCATCACTGGTCTTGTACGCCATATACCTGGAAGTTACACTGCTGTCACAGAATACCTTGAAGTTGATTCAGATTTACAAACAGGTCTTTCAATATGTCCACGTGTGGTAGAAGTTGGAAAACATGGTAACACATCTAGGATTCCAGTTAGATGCTGCAACTTATCTGCCCGAGTTATTACCATTCCACCTAAGGCAAAGCTATGTCAACTACAGCAGGTTCGTGTCATTACCTAAGTTCCTATTGATGCACCTGTAGATAACCCTACTCAAGCTTCTAAGGACACTTCTTCAGGCAATGGTTATGAGTTTGATTTGTCAGAAAGTCCACTTAACGATACACAGAAGCAGCAAGTTGCTACGATGCTACAGCGTTGGGACTCCATCATGTCTTCAAGTATCACAGACTTAGGATGTTGTACCACTGTCAAGCACTCTATTAAGTTGACTGATGACACTCCCATTAAACAACCACATCGCCGTATCCCACCAGGATTATTTGAAGAAATCCGGGAACATTTACACGAGATGCTTGCTTGTGGAGCTATCAGAGAGTCACAGAGTCCTTACTCCTCTAATGTCGTACTGGTAAGGAAACACGACAACTCTCTGCGCATGTGCTTGGACCTTAGAGCGATTAATGGACGGACTATCCGAGATTCGTATGCCATTCCAAGGATTGATGAAACTCTTGACTGTTTGTCTGGTGCTAAACTGTTCAGTAAACTTGATCTTCGTGCGGGATACTGGCAAGTAGAGCTCGAAGAGGAGGACAAGGCAAAAACTGCATTTTCTGTAGGACCTTTAGGCTTTTACGAATATAACAGGATGCCTTTTGGACTCACAAACGCGCCAGCAACATTTCAGAGATTGATGGAAAAGTGCATGGGAGATCTGAATCTAAGGGAATGCCTCATATACTTAGATGACATCATCATATTCTCGGATACGTTTGAAGAACACATGAAGAGGTTAGAAGCGGTGTTTCAACGTCTGAAAGATCATGGACTCTAAAACTAAAACCATCGAAATGTGAACTCTTCAGAGAAAGGATCAAGTATTTGGGGCATATCGTTTCTGTAGATGGATTTGAAACTGATCCAGAGAAGATAACTGCACTCAAGACTTGGCCAGTTCCCAAGAACACTGATGATGTAAGAAGATTTCTTGGCTTTACAGGATACTACAGACGATTTGTAAAGGATTTTTCAAAGATCGCAAAACCACTGAATGAATTACTGATAGGACAGCCAAAGAAGAAACGCAAACGGACTTCATGTGGGAACGAGTGGAACTGGTTAGAGGAACACCAACATGCCTTTGACACTCTAATTTCACACTTGACAGAACCACCAATTCTAGCTTATGCAGATTATAGTCAACCATTTGAGGTGCATACAGATGCTAGTGCAGATGGATTGGGGGCCGTATTGTATCAGAGACAAGAAGGAAAGTTGAGAGTCATTGCCTATGCCAGTCGAGCTCTGAGGAAAGGAGAGAAGAACTATCCTGCGCATAAACTTGAGTTCCTAGCTCTCAAATGGGCAGTCACTGACAAATTTCATGAGTACCTCTATGGGAATAAACTTGAAGTAAAAACTGACAACAATCCTTTAACATACGTCCTCACTACTGCAAAACTTGATGCTACAGGTCATCGATGGCTGGCAGCTCTATCAGCATATGACTTCAAGATTACTTATCGTCAGGGGAAACCAAGATGCTGATGGTTTATCTCGACGTTCCGGCTATCAGGAGGATTTCAAGGATGTTGATATTTCAAGTATCAAGGCCATTTGTCAAGTGCATACCACAACCTGCAACAAGGCAGAAGGTCTATCTTTTGACGAGAGCGCAGTCTTTCCTGAAGAACCTTTGACATCATTGTCAGCTAACATCAATTGTTGGAAAGAGGAACAATCAAAAGACCAATCTATCTCGAGAGTTGTTCAACTTTTCAAGAAGGGAAACAAGCTTACTTCTAGGTTGAGATCACTTGAAAATCCCTACGTTGGAAAGCTTCTTCTTGAATGGAACAAGTTGGCTATTAAGGATGGAATACTTTTTCGATGTGTCAAGGTCAAGGATCAAGTTCTCAATCAAGTCATTCTCCCAAGTCATCACAAGGAGACAGTACTCAAGGCAATTCATGACGATTCTGGACATCAAGGTATAGACAGGACTTTAGACTTGATTCGCAACAGGTTTTATTGGCCTGGGATGAACGAGGATGTTGAGAGTTACGTCAGAAGGTGTATAAACTGCATCAGAAGGAAATCGCCAACGTCTAAAAAATCTGCGGAACTAGTGAATATAATATTCAAACAACGTCCCCAATGGAACTTGTTTGCATGGACTACTTGCAACTGGAGGAATCTAAAGGTGGTTTTGGAAACATTTTGGTCATCACTGATCATTTTACACGTTATGCCATTGCCATACCCACAAGAAACCAATCCGCCAGGACAACAGCAAGAGTTCTGTTTGATAACTTCCTAGTTCACTATGGATTTCCAGCCAAGCTACATAGCGATCAAGGTAGAAACTTTGTAGGCAACATTATCAAGGAGCTCTGCCATATCACTGGAATGCAGAAAACTCGTACCACACCATATCATCCTCAAGGAAATGGAATGTGTGAACGCTTCAATCAGACACTTCTCAACATGCTTGGAACTCTTGAAGATGACAAGAAAGCTGATTGGAAGAGTTATATATCTCCGCTAGTGCACGCCTATAATGCTACGAAACACGACAGCACAGGTTTTTCACCTTTCTACCTGATGTTTGGTCGACATCCAAGACTGCCAGTAGATGCATTCCTGGGAGTAGATAATAGGCAAGAGGATCACACCAAGACAGATTATGTGAATAATCTCAGGAAGAGATTGAACTTTGCTTATGAAAGTGCCTCAAGAGAAGCCCAAAAGGCGGGACGACGTCACAAGCAAAGGTATGATACCAAAGTGCGCGCCTCAACTCTTCAAAGTGGTGATCGAGTTCTTATTCGATTAGTTGGTCTCACTGGAAAACACAAGCTAGCTAACAAGTGGGGACGGGAAGTATTCACTGTAGTGAATCAGCCAAACGAGGATAACCCTGTTTTTACTGTGCAGCAAGAGGAAGGCAAAGGTTCCAAGAATTTTGCATCGAAATATGCTTCTTCCTCTAGTGTCAGTTCCAGTTGAACCAAGAGCAACACAGATGAAAAGCAAACCAGGAACTAAAAAGTCTATGTCCTTGAGGGTACAAGAATTCAAAGAACAGAGCGATTCGGATGAAGATAGTGTTTGTGAAGTGATGGTAATGCTACCAGGAGCTCCTTTAATGGATGTGTCCCCAGTACATGGTACCGATGCAATTGATTCCCAGGAGGTTAGAGACACAAGTGATACTTGTCTCGAGACAGTTGGATCAGTTTTTATAGATTTGTCTTCCAACTCCCACGGAAATTCCTCAAACATCGATCATTGCAAGTATTCCATCAACCCCTGTTGAACAGTCATCTGCTTCTCCTGAACAAGGGATTAACACATACCCGCCTACCCGCAACAGAGTTCCTCCAGCTTGGTTAAGAAGTGGCGACTGGGTCACAAACTTCAGTGTTCAGACTTTTCCGTCTTCTTCAGTTCCTTCAGTTTTTTCGTCTTCGTGTGAAGAAGTTGAGTTGGTAGATTATCCAGCGGCGGCTGGTATCTCAGATTTTGAAGTTTTTGTATGAGTTGTCAGTTGTGCTCCAGGTGTAAATAGTTTTCTCAGTTTGTATTTCTGTTAGTTTGAATGTTTTTCAGCATTAAGGAGGGGAGGATGTCGCCGGATGTATTTAATGATACATTTCGTATAATGCTTCATTTCTCTTTGCTTTGTTACGAGCTCTCTTCTTTTCACACTCTTACTATGGTCGTAACACTGATAGTATCTCGTGCAGTACCTGTTCCGTGACGTAGGCATTTTCAAATTCGCCACTTCATGTCACGCCATGGCCGAGGTGAGTTGTCAAACCCCTCGGCCACACATCATCTTTTATTGATGTCTCTTTTATGTTTTTACAGGTATATACCTTTTCTATGTAACCTTTCTTTCATAAGAATCGTGTAATTGATAAGGTTCGCGATCGTAATATTTATAATGTTTATCATAAATCTATTATAAATATATTCTAAAGTATCGCGCTGCACTTGTCTACTAATTCATAATACTAGCACCATCACGTATGTAAGTGTGAGTGAGATTTGTTTAATGGTAACTTTCAGTAATATTTTACTTGCAAGTGCAATAAGATATCATTTTCTAACCGTAAATGCCATTTTTTATGTTATGTAACGATAGTTTCATTAATAGTATATTTTGCCGCCATTTTGGGCCACTTCATGTCACGCCATGGCCGAGGTGAGTTGTCAAACCCCTCGGCCACACATCATCTTTTATTGATGTCTCTTTTATGTTTTTACAGAATAAACCATTTTTAAAATACACCGCCTCAGTCCGATTTCTCAGCGGCCAGGACCCGCGACACAATTGACCCAACGTTTGGGTCAATTGTAACAATTTGAGTATAGTTATTCAAATGATCATGACTTTACTGCAAGTAAAAGAACCCAAAATCACACTTAGATAAAAAGCCTAGATGTGAACTAACATTGTAGTACCGTTTTATTCATCAACTAAGATACAAGCAGCAAATTATGACAACATAAGTAAAAAGTTTTGCTATTGATCCCGGTCTACCCTACTTGATTCTTTACATGTAACTTAACCAAGTTTTGCGCATTTGTCTATTTCACGATTATATATCAACATATTAAAGTCTTAACAGATATCGATTAATCTAATAATTTTCAATGTACTTATATCATGTGAATGTCTATTATAGGGGCAGTAGCACGTTTTTAGGGGGAAAATAAGGTGATGTCAGGAAAATGAAAATAAATGGTTCCAATTGAAAGACAATGTATTTAATCTAAATGAAGCAGTATAATTCAAATATATAACGTAAAGTTTAGCCATGCGGTTCATTTTTCTTACACAAAATGAATTAAAGGTGTTCACACAAATGGCCGACAATGGATTTTATGTGAATCTTCATACTTTGTCCTCTGACTGTTGTATAGATGTTTATTGAGGGCAATTCTGACGTCATCAATTTACACTGAATGACCCCTGAAATAGGTCAAGGTGACCCTATGTATAGAATCTAGCATAGCAACAGGTTATTTTTAGAATGTGTAGGTCAGTGACCTTAAGGGGGATGTACTGAATGACATATTCTATTTTAAGAATATGATATCACTTTCTATTTTTAACCAACTGAGCTCATATTCTATTTTTAGGACCAGTTAGAGGATATAAACCCCCCATCATTTTACAGCATCATTCTCAGCTGAAGCTCGAGACGTGAGGAACCTTCTATGCTCTTGACTTTACTCGTGTTGTTGGCAGTTTACCTCGAAGATAGAAAATGGAAAATTTGATGGGTAGATATGGACTTGCAACTCAGACGGATAAGCAGATGGCAGAATTACAGGACCCACGTTGTCATCTGGAGATAGGTGGCGATGTATATGTGACGGCCAAGACATGGGACGGAATGTTAAACATACACATTCGCAAGTATGATGTCTACCCGAACGGAAAAAGTTACCCTACAAAACGTGGAATAGTTTTGAGCCTGAAACATTGGGTGGAACTTTGTGCAGTCTTCACTCTAACGGATGAAGCCACGGGGAAAGACTTCAAACATCATCTGGGCGCTAATGTGTTTGTAGTGATGGACGATACCGGTATCAGTGTTCAACAGTGGTGTTGGGACAAGGATTCTCTGGTTCCTACGGCCAAGGGGATTTTATTATCCCAAGCTCAGTGGAAAAAACTGAGAGATTGTGTAGAGGTGATGCCCGAGTTTGTACCCGAACTCAATGACATGGTCTCCTGCATACAACAAGAGGATCACCAGAATCAGGTGGGGGCTTTGAGATGTGCCTTCTGCAATCCTAATGACTACATGAACTGGTAAAACTCAGTGTGTTCCCCGTTATTGAACTGTACAGACGTGTTTTTTATTTTGCTCTGATACCATGGATGTCTGTGGATATGAGACTGTGTCTGTTGATTGCTGTGGATTACCCAGTAAGACTGATTACACTTCTTTTGAGAAAATACTGGAATCGTTCAAGGACTGGCCTCTTCAAATGAAGCAAAGTCCTAGAGACTTGGCTCATGCTGGACTCTACTACCTGAATCGTGGGGACTTGTGTATTTGTTTCAAGTGTGGTATACGACTCAAAGAATGGATGCCTAAGGACGACCCCTGGGTGGAGCACGAGAAGTGGTCCCCTGACTGTAACTATCTCCGCATGGTGGGGATGATGGAGACTAAAGAGTCTATAGAGAACTTTCCCCAAACTACTGGATTTTGGGGGTCTACAGCATTCAACAGAAAACAAGCATAACATTTATTTGATTGTATAGATTTATATTGTAGTGTCATTAACCATGCATTAATTTTGAATAAAACTGTTTTGAATGAATAACATATGTCTGTTATCTATAAATACCTTAGTCAAAGAGTAATCTGTTCAGTTGGTCAAGATGGCTCCTTGGGAAGACTACTTACATGAAATATATTATGATACGGAACATCCAGGTAGCTATGCTGGTCCCAAAAAATTGTATGAAACTGTTAAAACTGAAGGTCAATTTAAAATTGGTCTTTATCGTATCAAGAAATGGTTAAAAGGTCAGGAAACCTATACTATGACTCATCAAGTGAGGAGAAAGTTTCCACGAAACACATATGCTGTGGAAGGTTTGGATAGTCACTGGCAAGCCGATCTCATGGATATGAAATCGTTAGCCAAATACAATGATGGGGTTAAATACCTATTAGTCATCATAGATTTATTTTCACGTTTTGTTTGGGTGTATCCACTCCCGTCCACTAAAGGTCAAGAAGTAGTAAAAGCATTAAGGGATTTATGGAAATCGCAGTCAAGAAGACCTGGTATTTTTCAATCTGATATGGGTTCTGAATTTAAGAATCAATGGGTCAAAAACTTTTTGAAACAACACGAGGTCACTCAACTTTTTACACTGAATGAAACCAAATCGCCTTATGCTGAGAGAGTGATAAAGACTATCAAAATGAAATTATATCGATACATGTTAACTAAGTTTACATACAGATATCTAGATATTTTACAAAAAGTGATCAAGAGTTACAACAACACAACACATAGAATGTTAGGACAAACGCCAAAGAGTGTAACCAAGCAAAATGAGAGTGAAGTACGCTTAAATCAGTATATGTTGAAACCAAAGAAAACAAACAATAAGTTTAAAAAGAAAAAGTTCACTTTCAAGATAGGAGATAAAGTTCGTATTAGTCACCTCAGACAAACCTTTGATAGGGAATACCAAGAAAAATGGAGTGGTGAAATTTTTACCATAACAAGGCGGTACTGGTCGCAAGACAATGATTTGTACAAACTGAAAGATTGGGGAGGTGATCCTATTGAAGGTTCATTTTATGCTGCTGAACTACAACCAGTGAAGGAAAACCCTGATCAAGACTATAGAATACAAGACATTGTTAAAAAGAGAACACGAAATAAACAAAAACAAGTGCTTGTGAAATGGTTACACTGGCCTAAGAAATACAATTCATGGATATTTGAGAAAGATATGAAACTGTATCAGAATGTATAAAAGCAGTGGATGAATTTATAGACTTTCATAAGAATGGAAGAAACGGTTGAGGAACAACCTCTCTCCCGTAGTAGATCTAATGAAACTTGGACTTTTCTTGGAAAAAAGGTGGTCAAAAACGAAACAGTATTTTTCTCGCAAATCATTATCATTTACATAGTGGTCATTACTTGTATTGTAAATTTGTCAATAGATAAAGGGAATTCAAATTTGTGGACAGCATTATTGAGTAGTAGTCTTGGTTATCTTCTCCCTAATCCTAAAATCAAATCTCAAAAGTGATCATGGAAAAATACATAATTTTAAGAAGTAGTGACAGTAAAGATAGATATCCTGACAATCAGTCCTGGTCATTTCGAGTGCAATTGAATGAACTACTACATTTTGAACATTCTTGGATGGTTGCTCTAACCGAAATCAGTATTAAGAGTGTCAGAAAAAGTTCAAAGTTCAAAGAAATTTATGTTCATTCTTCTATCTGTGATTCAACTTATGTGGGTGAAAACCAAGAGCCTTTACTCAGACGATTATGTTTAAACAATGAAAAATCCTTTATTTTCACAAGATATCAATATGTCCCCATCAAAGTACGTGATCTCACAAGCATTGATATCATATTCACTGACGAAGAAGGTCAGCCAGCTACATTTTTAACTGGTACAGTCACAGTGACTCTTCACTTGAAACCACTTCCTTTATGGTTCTAACATGGCACGATATATACTGAGACATTATGATTTTCTGCAGAGCCTAATTCTGTTTCATGACTATGAATATACCATACAAGAAGTGACGGATATGAATGGTGAACAGATGTTAGCCATGGTTGCCATAGCTAGACGTTTATTAGATGATCGTATAGTGGTGACAATGAGTGAAAGAAGAAAATATCTTCAACCCAATCCTAATAATAACTATTTGACTATGCTAACACGTTTGGCTGACCCTGTCACCACAGATGATGTCCGAAAACGCCTTTTAATTGAAAATACACCAGTGATAACATTTATATTAATATATATGGATGAAGTGAGACAGGAAGCTTTGACTATGAGAAAACTATGGGTCAGAGCTACAGGTTAGTCAAAAAGTATATAAAAGACTAACGTAATGCTCGACTCATTTGCTTAAGAACACTCAGACAGGACGCATCAACATGAGTCAGTATAAACTATTTGTGCCAGACACAGAGAAATGGACTCGCTATTATATGCTACAAGTCCAGGGTAAATTGAATGGACTGCCTAGGATGTCGGTTGATAAAAAACTGGAGCTCTTCGATCCGGAATGGCCTAAAATTTTAGAAGAAAGGAAACGAAAAGAACAGGCACTGACCATGCCCTCTTCCGAACAACCTAAAATCAACTTTGTCTCTCCAACCCAACAAGTCGTGGAGCAAGCAGAAGCCAGAGAGAAAAGAGAACGAGCAATTCTAAAAGGGTCAAAGGAAACGATAGTGAAAGGAGGTCAGAGGAAACGAATGAAGACAAGTTTTTAACTACCACTTACAAGTGATATAAAATGTTCTGATTTAAAAAAAATTAATAGTTGGGTATCAGCAATCGAGCTGTCAACATGTATTCCTGTCCTATGTGTTCTAAGCAGTACGTATGGCCCCATGATTTGATTCGTCATATGCGTGCAAAACATTCAGAAGATACTGAACAGCAGCAACAGCAGCAGCAGCAGCAGCAACAACAGCAGCAGCAGCAGCAGCAACAACAGCAGCAGCAACAGCAGCAGCAGCAGCAGCAGCAACAACAGCAGCAGCAGCAGCAACAACAGCAACAGCAGCAGCAGCAGCAGCAACAACAACAACAGCAGCAGCAGCAGCAGCAACAACAGCAGCAGCAGCAGCAGCAGCAACAACAGCAGCAGCAGCAACAACAGCATCAGCAACAGCAGCAGCAGCAACAACAGCAGCAGCAGCAACAACAGCATCAACAACAGCAGCAGCAGCAAAAATTGCACAAGACTATGGACACACTACCAGAACAAAAATTTTCATTACGCCATCCATTTACGATGTCTATTTCGGGGCCGACCGCTTCCGGGAAATCTTACTTGGTTCGACAAATATTGGAAAGCTTAAAAATTAAACCTTACCCTCAACGTATCTTATGGCTATATCGTCGCTGGCAACCTCTCTACGATACTATTCTACAATCGGTGTATCCTCCTGTAGAATTTATTCAAGGTATTCCTGTTGATTTGGATCAAGACTATTATTTTGACACAGGAGTGAGAAATGTTATTGTCCTGGATGATCTCATGTCCACGGCAAGTAAAGATCCTAAAATAACAGACCTGTTTACAGAAGGGTCTCATCATCGGAATCTCTCTGTCATTGCCATCAACCAAAACTTATATTACAGCAAAGACCCTACTCAAAGGAGAAACTGTCACTATATAGTCATGTTTAACAATCCAGTGGACCAGCAATCCATCATGACATTGGGTCGTCAAATGTACCCAACCCGATCTCAACATTTCATGCAAAAGTTTGAAGAGGCCACGAGTCAACCTTATGGCCATCTTTTGATTGATTTGAAACCTGATACACCGGCAGATCAAAGACTTCGTCCTAATGTCTGTAAAGAAAGCAGTTTGGAAGACTGTCCTCATATAGAGTCTACCCTCCATCGTGTACAGACGTACCCTGAAGACCTCTCCAATTTGCCATCTTGTCACAGCTGCGGAACCGTTTTCCAGGACATGAGTAATTTACAGAGACATATAAAAACCTGGTGTCCAGAGAATGGAAGCTCTCAACATAGGCAACCCCCAGGAATACTAAATATACCAACCAAAAGAACATTTGAACAGGAAGATTTCACTTCTCTGAAGAAATCACGTCCTCTAGAGGAATGCAATTATTGCAGCCAAATATTCAGTACGAGCCAAAATTTACAAAAACATTTATATGATAAACAATGTCCTGCTATGGAAAAGTATGATGGAGATGATGACATGGTCGAATTTTCCAAAAGTATTCAAAAACAGAAACACGAATCAAATCTGGAGGAAGAAGGCATACGAGCCATGTATAAACGTGCCTGTGAGATCAATCAAGAATTTTTGGATGAGAAAAGACAACTTTATTTGAAAAGAGGTCTAACTGAAGAAAAGATAGATGATAAACTGATGAAGCTAAAATGGAGAGCTTTTAAAGAGATGTATACACGATTTATAACCTATCTGTATCATTTGCAATGGGGACCAACAACATGTGAACTACTCAAGCAAATAGACAATAATAATATATATCACAGTGTGTTTTCCAAACTGTACAAATATAAGTCATGGGTAGAAGACTTGATCGAAGATGATGACGACACAATGTCCAGTGACGGTAGTGATATATCCGAAGATGACATTGCTGAGGATGCCAAGGATCAATAGATATTCACACTTGTAAAGCAGACTCATGGAGTTCTCCTAGCCATAAGTCTTCTTATTGAAACGGAGAAAATAAAATTTATGAATATTAATTTTGTTTGTTTTTTGTGTGCCATTTACTGTTATTGAAAATATGTTGCATTACCTAATCTCATAAATACATTTGTAGTTGTATGTCTACGTCAACAAGCTTAATATACTGAATGTCTTCCAGTTAAAAGCACAGTTCATAGTTCAGGGTTACTTATTTTCAAGCAAGAGATTTCATCAACTCACTTATTAGTGCGTCCCTGGTAACATTGGAACTATTGTTTGCTATAATAAAAACACAATTGCACTATATGTAGAGATAATGTATTTATAGTATATATTGACTGATTTCATTTCAATATTTAATTAGGAACTACTTCTAGCAGTAAGTTAAGCAGATAAAGTACATTTATTGATATAATAATAGTTAAATGAATGCTGTATATGTCTCAATGAGATAATGAAATGTTAAACAGCTGAAATAACGTTGACAGCGCATTAAACCCTATTCAAGCACTGACTTACAAATGTTACAGAATCTGCTTAGAGTATCCCTTTGTAACAGGAACTTTCAAATTCCCTGTTTTCTATAATTACAAGAGCTTATCAAAATTATTACTCTATTCTAACATTGCTGGGCAAATTAGCAGGGAGATACCATTTTTTCTAATCTCTAATCATTTCTCATGCGATTAGAGAGATAGAGAGAGAGAAATAATTTATTCATGTATCACACAACTTTACAAAGCTAGTTGACCGTGAAAACAAGTGCCTCAGTCCAACAGTCCAGTACATCAGTTTATTATTATCTCTTAAATTGGCCCCCCAGGCTTATTGCTGTCTAAAGTTCACTCAAGCATCGAAGGCCACGTGCCTACCTTGCTCAGTAGACCGTGACATGGTTAACAGTCGTCATATAGTACACCTTGTAAAAGCCGTGCGTTCACTCAAGCATGAAGTTTTGGACTGCAGGGTTTTAACAATAATAGGCACTTGGCTTTATAGAAATGATCGTGTAAGATTTCACAGACACCAAAACATATATATAAGAATGAATATGGAAACATATGTCTTATTGGACTATATTTATACTACATGTATATCTAAAATATTCAAATACTGAATAATTAATCTCCAATGAAATAATATGAAACGAATGAATTTGGAGATCCATTGGAATTATGTAAGTAAGAGGAAATAAAGGTTTCTTTCTTTCTCTATAAATTTCTGAAATTATCTAAGATCGCATTAATATGTATGTAAACATGCGTGTAGGGGCGAGATATAAATGTTCAGATGACGAGTTATGTCCCTTTATATGACACTTCAGTTCGTTGTTATTGCAATTCATTAAATAGTTACATAGTATCGAATTTGAACAGTATATCATTTGATAAGTGAACATTTATTTCAATTACAATCAACATGAATCTTGTTTCTATCTGCGTACCCTAACACTCAGAACGTGATTGAATGAATACATGTAAACAAAAGCTCTCGAGGTACCAAGGGAGGTAACTCTTTCCACGAGATATATTTGTCCTGTTATCATCGTCACTGCAAAGTTATTTTTTGATAAAACACAAGTATAAATTTATCACAATATAAAGATAAGTGATATAAAAGCTTTTAAAACTATAATTCATGTTTTGAAAGTATGAATTGTTCATTAGTTGATATATCCTAGTCATTTCACACTCGTGATCATTGAAAAGACCTTTCTCCTTAGTATATAAACCAGTTAATATCAGTGAAAGAGTAAGGAGCTTGTTTTCGATTCAGGCTAACAAAAAGTGGTCCAAACGACAGCTTGAACTGAATTAAAATTGAATTAAAAACTAAATCAAAATTGAAATGATATCTATTCCCAAATAAACTCGGAGATTTCTCAATAAAACTGCTTCATAAAGATTCTTCCGAGTAATAGATCCAGTAGCAGCTAGAAATTAGATATTGTTTAAAAAACCCGGCTTGTTTATAGAGATGATCATGCTTTGCGCAAAAGACCAACATGTCTTAACATGTCCCCTAGATAAAAATAGAATATGAGCTCAGTTGGTTAAAAATAGAAAGTGATATCATATTCTTAAAATAGAATATGTCATTCAGTACATCCCCCTTAAGGTCACTGACCTACACATTCTAAAAATAACCTGTTGCTATGCTAGATTCTATACATAGGGTCACCTTGACCTATTTCAGGGGTCATTCAGTGTAAATTGATGACGTCAGAATTGCCCTCAATAAACATCTATACAACATCTGACTATGGATGATGGCTTGTGTAATGAGATTTTTTACACTGTCAAAATAATACATTTAGCATTCAATTACAATTATCAGTGAAAAATTAAGAATATAAAATTATCAAAAAACGTGCTACTGCCGCTTTAAGTGGGAAGCCGAGATTATCTTAAACGATTTCAAGATCCAAGTCATGTTACATGTACCCTCTTAATATTACTTGAATAATAAGATTTTAATATATAATTTTATCATATAATGGGCAGTGTTATCTGTGCAATAAACCCATCTTGTATTCATGTTATCAGATCCCTGATAACAATGCAAATGAGGTCAAAACCCGAACTATTTTCTCAAAACTCCATGCATGTCATGCGAGTCCTAAACCGGTCTCTAAACATTGATAACGTCGTCGGGAGTTTTCAGGTTTTGTGGGGTTTTTTTCGAATAAAATATCGTAAACAAAATCTGTCAAAACTTATCACGCATTCGTATTTTAGAAATAGCTTGGTTATCGAAGCATTTCAAGTTGTTTTCATTGTGCGTTTAAAAATAAAACGATATGCAGCTAACAATATCGGCTATCGAAAACATAGGTGCTTCAATTTTCGTGCATAACATAGGCCTACATCGCTTTGGTTGTGTCGGTTACCAACTTATCAGCATAAACAAATCATATTCTAGTGATAGCCTGCGACCTCGTTGTATCGCGGTACTTGATGCTCCCATCAACAAATATTTTTTCTTTCAAAGAAAACAAAACTTTGTTAATATCCACCATTGACAATACCATAATATAAATAAAATATAACATTTTCTACTTATTTGTCACTTTTATTTTTTATTCAATAGCCATTCATCTTGGATCTCAAAGATTTTAGTCAAGGAAGCGGACTCCATCGTATCGCGGTAAATGCAAAAATCGGGATTGGGATGCGGAAACAGGATTTATGATTTTTCCCTTCATTGTTTAACAAATAAAATAATTTCATATGTCTTTGTAATTAAAAAAAAGACTCAATTATTCATCATTTATGTAACTATTCGACTATGAAGTATCTGGAGAAGTTTGCACACACAAGCAGATCCTTGATGACTGGTGCTGATATCATCAGAACAGGTTTGATTTTGTTGGTTGTATTTTCAGATATTATGAGCAGGTAATTATTGTTGTACGTTTTTTTAATATACAGAAAAATATTTCATAAAGGACTGATGATGAAAAAAAATCATCATAGAATAATAATCCTGTCAACATCATCATGACAATGAACATTTATTTGATTTAGAAAATTAGACCAATCCTGTATGTAAATTTGAATATGAGTTTTAAGGTAAAACAAAACAATATACATTTATTTAAGTGTAAATTAAATAAGCCACACAAATTCATAATTAATACTTGATAATGATAATTAAACTAAAGGGAGAAATGCATGAAACCCTTGATAAAAATGATGATGTGTTTTACTTTATCGACAGATTGATACAAAATGCAAATATCATTTTTGGAACATTATGTTAATTTTTTTTAATAAAATATACAACAAAATTGATCATATATAAGTTAATAAATTGCTTAAAATTTTATACAAATAATTCAACATTTCTTTGCTATACGTTTTCATACCATAATCAAAAGAAGAAAATTTATGTCAAGTCGACCAATTTAACTTTTTCTGCCAAATGAGATTTTGCATTCTTATTTTCATTCTAAAAATGAATGGCTCCAAACAGACAACAAACCTTTGATAGGGCCTTTCCGCTGCCTTATATGGCATAAACAACATGCAGACGACCTTATTATGAATGCCGATATAATGAGGTCCGAGTATACAGATTATCTAGTAGCGTAGTTACAAACGCAACAACCTCACGTAACCTGAACTGGCATAACAACAATGACAATGCAGCTTTTCTAAATGCAGTTAGAGTTACTTCCCCTGTTGTAGCGACGTTGACAACTGGTTCTTACACATTTTGTGTTATTAAAAAATACAATGTTTACTCGTGCATTGGAAATCAGACTGAAATTGTTCATAGACTGAAGGAGACGTTTCTATCACTGTGAAAAAAATCATTTCATGAAGGAATAATTCTAGACTGTTCACAACTGTACATCGCCGACAATATGACCTTCACCTTGGTTTATTGTGAAAGCAATTACTCCGCGAAATCTAGGTCAAACATATTTTTAGAAGGTATCATATTTTCGTTTAAATCCTTTTATTTCAAAATGACATTATATGATAAGGAAATTATGAACCTCGTGTGTTTCCGTATCATTAATATCATATAATAGGAATAAAAATATATGTATTATGCTCGCCAAAGGCTCGCATAATACAAATTTTATTCCTATTTTATGATATTAATGATACGGAAACACACTCGGTTAATAATCTCTATTTATTTGTTATACAAAGCGTAATCATATTTCCTTAAAGCAATAAAAATAACTAAAAGTCATTCATGATGTAAAGAGAGCGATCTTATATTTATAATAAATGGATAATTGCATCTTTCGGCCTTGATCTGAAAACTTCAACTGATGTTTAAAAATTGAAAAATATAACTCGCTATCAATCCAGTAAACGGTTTGGGTTACACATTTACGTTTGTAAGTTGAGAGCTCACGGTCAATTCATTCATCGAACTATATAGATAATTGAGCGACATATCAACAAGCATAAAGAATGCTTATTAGGTTTGTCATCACCTGTAATTGAAATTGTTGTCACGTTATGAATTCGAAGCTGAGGCTGCTGTAAATCAATCAATCTGTTAAGACATTTATAGTATCTTTGTTTGTGATAATTGATTTTTTATTACCTTTCTTGGCTTGTTTTCCACTTTTTATAGTGATAGACAGTAACCACAACCGCAATGCTGTAATGAATAATGACGAATATCAAATATTGTTCAACCTCAAATAAAACTGACTGGAATTATATTAATCAACTGGAATAGTTTCAAAATAAAGAAACTTATATTTATCATATCATTAAGTGTATAGAATTACAAACATGTACATGCCTAACATTTGGCGTTTGATCTTTACATCGTCATTAGTTTTTTGTAAATTTTGATTTGAAGTTTACACAAAACATTGCGACTTAAAAGTCTTTAATAGATAGAAAATCATACACACTTACAAAATGAGAAGGATAGTGAAGGCAATGTAGAATCCAGTGTAATCTTTCCTTTGTACAGTACCTAAGAGGACCGGCATGGAAATGACAAAACGTAATGTGTAGACATTTCCCCATATATAGAATTGGACAATACTTAAAAGCTTTTCAAATATTTTGAGTGCAACAAACATACTTGAAAAGGATTATGATGCAATTATTCACAGATTGGTTCAAATATTGTACGATATTGCTTATATTATTTTGGTAGATACCTAATGAACATTAGCAGCATAAAAAATGCATGTGATAAATTCAAGAGTAAGAACAAGATAGAAAAGATCTTGAAAAATATACCGTATTTTTCAAAACAGAAATTGTTGAACGTATCATATTAAACAAGGGGCAGCCTTCGCCTTTTATATAGAGTTTGAACATATCCTACCTGAACAGTCCCACGAGGGTTTCTGCAGATCTAAATCATAGGTTGGCAAACATTTTCCAGTGTCCCTGTGACAGAGTTTACAATCAGCATGACACTGTCTATTGCAGTCCGCACCATACCGACCAGGTATACAAACACCCTTATAACATTGTCCTTTGTTGTCACATACTGCACCAACGCATTTAGATTTACAGGATGTTTCACAGTTCTCTCCGTAATTAATGCCTCGACAATCAGGAGCAGTTCCACTGAAGCGGTCGCACTTTCCGTCCTTGTCGATGCTTTCACAATGACTGTTGCACTGGAGGCCATGAAAGCCAGGAATGCAACCGATGGAACAGGGATAGGTGCCAGTCTTTCCATCGAAGTCACAACTAGACTCTAAACAATTCGGTTGACATTTATTTGAGCATGTACGTCCAGCAAACCCAGGATTGCATCCGTTTAAACAGTTCTTCTTATCATCACAACTTTGCTGATAACATTGAGGACAGACAGGAGAGGTCCCTGCCAGTCTCCAAAACGATGTTACTGAAAAATACGTTTACTTGGAAATCCCTAAAATAAAACTCCGCATGAAAATACATCTACATTTGGATCCGCAAACGGACTTACTGTCTTAAAAGAACGTTGTCCTAAACAAGAGGATTCTAGAAAGATGCAACAAAAGATGGTTGTTTATTTTAAAAGTCAAGAATACTGTCTTGAATATTTTCCCCATATTTTCATTTACAGGCATACAGTCATAAGCAAACAGTACACTACATGTTATATAGAGAATATAATTGTATACAATGTCAGATGATTATAGTGTAATTAATACATTCTATAAATCTAACTCAATAACAAATGCATAGTTGACCCAAATTCTTGTTCAGTACCATTGGGTGATTTGAAATTCCAAAGAGCAGATTTAAATTTGTATTGGTTTATAACAAGGACGAATACATTTTACATGATTAGTAATAAGACCTTTAAAAACAAAACAAAACATTTCAACAGGATACAATTATTGTTAATTGTGCCTTTTGAAGCCAATGTTCGACTTCAGACCATATTTATAACAAACGACGTTCTATTGTTTCTAGTGTTTGTTTACAAAACGAACTAAGAGATGCAATCTAGTTAAAACTAACTGTAATGTTATCGCCCCTAAGTCCTTACGTTACATCTAGCTACTAACCCACCTGGTCCGTGTCGCGCATGCGCGGAAATCAACAATTGGATAAAGAATTGGCTGATCCATTTGAATCGGACGATCTAGTTAATACAAGCTGTTAGAATCGGTCAATTTAGCTGTAATGTTTATTTCCAATAAGTTATACATTAAATCATTGATATTTATGCTCATAATGTGTAAAATACAATATAAATCCTAACGACGCCCGATTCAAAGAGATCAGCCAGTTCTTTATCCATTATCCGCATGCGCGACACTGACCAGGTGGGTTAGTAGCTAGATGTAACGCAAGGACTTAGGGGACGATAACATTACAGCTTGTTTTAACTAGATTGTAAGAGATGAATCTGTGTATTTTATTCTGTCAAGTAGACGTTTTGTTGGCAGAATTTTGTGAATAATCCTGTATTTGAACCACCATAAATCAGTTCTTTTAGCTTTTCTTGGATAATATTTATCCATTTGCCTTTGAACAACTTGTTTCGAGTTCGGTAGCAGCTTTTGAGTTTTTAGTGTTAAGCAAAATGAAAAACTGAATGTTATTATACTTACAATTAAGTAATGCGATGACTAGAGAAGAGACTAACATGCCGATTCTTCTGGAAAAAAAGAAACACTTTTGGTATAGTTGAGAAAAAAAAATTAAGAGGTTTTGCAAAAGAAAATTCTACAATCGGGCTTTCAGTAATAGCCTCCATAGTGTCAAAATGAGATAAAGCGCAATGTTTAAGGTACCTCCTTTTACGTTGGTCAAAGTAAACATCTGTGTTTGAAGAAAACTACATAGCCAATGTCCATTAAAAAGGATACTCAATACCTTAGTATTCAAGAGTCATACATGTATGTGTTCCGAAATTAAGATGACATATGTACAATTAAATGTTGGGACGGGTTCAACTTCTCACTTGTAAACGCTAAATTTGTGGATGCTAGTTCGTTTAAAGGGGCAGTAGCACGGGGTTTTTTTTAATTTATATTTTAAATTTTTCACTGATAATTGTACATTAATGCTAAATGTTTTATTTTGATAGTGTCCAAAATCTCACCACAGAAACCAACCATCCTTAGTCAGAGAACAAATTATAAAGATTACCATGAAGTCCTTTGGCGACCATTTGTGTGGACACCATTAATTCATTTTGGGTAAGAAAAGGACTCGCATGGCTGAACTAGATTATAAATTTGATATATTACTGCTTCATTAGGTTTAAATACATTGTCTTTCAATTGGAACCATTTATTTACATTTTCTTGACATCACTTAATATTCCCACAATTACCGATTGGTTGAGTTCGTGCAAACTTTAAACAATCTGAAAATAATTGAATTTATATTATGAATTAAATTTACGGTTAATATTCCTAAATCACAAGAATGATATCATGTTTGATGAAATAGCAACATGAAACATTTCAAATAAATCATATTGCGAATTTTAGAATAGATAATGATCCATCATTCTCTCCCCACAGAGGCAGATCAAGTCATGTTGATTTAGCCTCTGTTATATTACGACGAGTTTGTGGGCTAGAAAGGGAGATGCCTGATTGGAGGCAACCAAAACAAGCAAACAGAGTCAGCTATATCCCCCGCCAAAGGGAAAGAGTAGTTAAGGATACTAGTTGTAGAATATTGAACAGTGATCATGTTCCCTGTAACGTTTGTAACACAAGAAAACAACCTTAGCCTACCCGGTATTACTTTACAAGTTTCGTCAAGGTAGGTCTCACTGTTTTTATCAATTCCATGGAAACACCAAGTTTCGTCGAGCTAGGTCTCACCGTTTTGGAGTCACTCCGGAAACGAAATCCTATGTTACGTTTCCATGGAAACGGGTAACAATAAAAATGCAAAGAAGTTGAAAACCCCAAAAGGCACATCTCCACATGATGCTCTTTGCACATACCAAGTTTCGTCGAGCTAGGTCTCACCGTTTTGGAGTTGTGCTCCGGAAACATTATCGGGACGGACGGACGGACAGACGGACGAACGGACGGACGGACGGAGACCATTTCAATATTAGTTGTGTAATCAGCGACGCTTTTCTTAAATCATCATTTTGGCTACAGAAACAAGGCAAAGGCATTGTGATATGAACCACCCTTTCCATGCGAGAAGCCTTGTCATTTGATAAAGAAATTCAAATTTATTGAGATGAAAGTTTTTTCCGCCAGGGGAAACTGCCGGAACCAAAGGATTTCGGCGTAATAGAACAGAGGCTAAATCAACATGATTTGATCTGCCTCTGTGGGGAGAGAATGTGATCCATGTGTGTAGATTATTTTTCATCATTTTACAATAAATAAATAAATAAATAATACATTAAACGTCATTTGAGGAACTGATTACTGTCCAATATACACTCAACGGCCAAGACAAGATTTTTTTGTTTTTAAATAATCAACCAAAACTTGGTGTGTGGGTAGAACAAAGTTTGCATAATAACATGCAATTATAATTTTCCAAATAAAAATTTTCGTTAAAAAGATATTTAAAAGACACCCACCCTCGAAATAAATAAAATAAAATTATTTTTCGTAGATTTTTTTTTTATCAATTATGACTATTCAAAAAAATTAAGTGCCACAATTGGTATAAAATTTTGACCCTCCAAGAGTAGTACCCCCATCAGGTTTTTTAACATGTCCTTTTTTTTCTTGAATATTGTCAATAATTATTTAAATGTTCCACAAACTATGTTGTCATGGTCACTGTCATTGTCATCCGAGTCTGTCTAGCCCTAAAATGTGAAATTAAAGTTAACACAGAATATTTTACAACCGATTTAAGATGGGATTAAACTTTGCAGTTTAAAGGTCTCAAGATAAATGTACATATCGAGCGATACCTCAAATTTGGCAAGCTTAAACAATACAGGAGTACCATGTATTGTCAAATTTAAGTATACGTTATCGAAATACCTTTTTTAAACATTAAAAATACATATATATGTATTAAAAGAATTGAAGGGTTAAATAAGAAATTTCAGATATGTAAAATGCCTAGAAAATTCGGGTTTTTTTAGAATTTAATTAATTTAACTTAATGTATGTGATTTATGAAACAGAGCAAGTTAAAATTCGCATTTGTACACGTAAAAAACAAATACTGTTGGGGAGAAAAGTTTAAAAACCATTTGTTATTGTGTCATATGTTGGTTAGATAAATCTTTACTCATCCTTTATTATATCAATTATAAGTTAAATCTATTAAAGCTTTATTTTGAGTTTTGATCCGTCTATCTACTCAAGAAACAGCACATTAGATTCGAGAAAGGTGTTCCTCACCATATATTTAGTCGTAAAAACGATGATTACAAACACAATCTTAGCTCACGCTTTTATTGTGACAGCAAATGAAAGTGGGCGATTGCATGTTGGAGTTACTTCGATTGAAACGGTATATGGTCGTTCTTTTATTTAATTTGATGTGAGTACGCTGTTATACAAATCCGATAGATAGTGCAAATTGTAACTGAATAATTATTCTACATCATGAATTCTTTGTAGACATGTGCGCTTTGCGAAAATACGTTTTTTATATTTCCTCCTTACAAAATCAACATTTGACGTCACATAAATGAAAATCTAAAAATAAGTGTCTCTGGATTTGTCATCCTTTTTTCTTTCGTAGTATTTCGATTTTTTGTGCAATAAGAGGCAACGGTACGAAAAACGTAAAACCACCCCCCTGTTTTGACCCACCTAACCAACTTTTTAGGCCTGCGAGAAGATTTGTCCTGGTTATCTCCCTTGCCTGGTTATCGGTACCAACTATTCATGGTTTAAATTTTGAAACATTACTTCACCACGTTTTAGAAAAATCGCTTTAAGAAAATTGTCGTTTAAACTATCCTTAAGTAAGTCGGTGAGATAGGAGAGTGAAATGGGTTCGTTTTTTTTGTGTGTGTTTCGGGACGTCGTGCCACTTTGATGTGTCAACAAGTCAAACTCGCATTTTGACGACAATGTCATAACATTCATATTTCATTGAGATTATATTTCGACATAAATACCAAAAGTTTTGAAAAAAAATCCTTTTTAAAAAAGTAAATCTTCACCTATTGTGTATTTGATAGACAGATAAAAAAATGAAACAGGTAATACCCTTTCCTGACGAGTAAACTAATGTATACCTAACAAATCATAGGTTTTTTTTAACATTCATAATCAACGTTATCTGACAGATCAATTATGTTTGGTGCTCTAAAGAAGATTAGATGACGTTTCTTTTGCCGTTGGGTTTACATGGAGAGTGTTAGCAAAGTGTGTTATTCTATTGAAATTGTTATATGTTGAACCTTGGGAAAATTATATAATTTCGCTTATTATTTTTGTGAAAACTGTAAATTGACTCAACAGTCAGGTCAGCGTCAAATCTATTAGTGTTTAGTTTAAAAATAATCAGCATTTGAACAATTGCACTGAAGCATACATAAATGATACATATACATATCCTCTGCGATTGAGTGATGAGTGAAATACGTAATAGATATACCACACTTCCCATGTGTATCGCTCAATATATTATATATTGAGTGATGCACCGAGGGAAGGGTGGGTATATCTGACTTATACCTCACTCCGGTCTAGTTATATTTGACGAATCACTTACTGATTGTCCGGGATTCGATAACACACAAAATCACAAATATATCCACCAAAGTGTCTTAACACGTTTTTTTTAGTTAAAAGCGGGTGTGCCCTCCTCGGGCCCGAATGCAGGCTTGGACACGACGCCTTGCTGATGAAGTTAGTCGACGAACAACATGCACGGGAGCCATTCTTCTTGGAGCGCAAAAAACAACTCCGCCCTGGTTTATGGAGGCTGCTGGCGGTTGCGAATTTGGCGTCCCAGGTTGTCCCACATGTGCTCTATAGGGGACAGATCAGGTGATCGAGCTGGCCATTGAAGAACGTTCACATTATGGGTGTTTAGAAAGTCCCTGGTTAGACGTGCAGCATGTGGCGTGGCATTGTCCTGTTGAAATACAGTTCCTGCATTACGTTGTAGAAATGGCACTACGACAGGTGTTAAAACCTCATCGATATAGCGTTGAGCATTGAGGTTACAATTTATCACAACCAGATCCGTCTTCAAATCCCCAAACATTCCTCCCCAGATCATAACTCCTCCCCCTCCAAACTGTTCCGTTCCTTGGATGCAACAACGTCGTTCTCTTTCACCTTGCCGCTTGTATATCCGGATTCTTCCATCAGCGTGGTGTATCCTGAAGCGACTTTCGTCTGTGAACATGACTCTACGCCAATTTCTCTGCTGCCAGCGTTCAACAGTCCTTGCCCACCTCAATCTTTGACGTCGATGTTCACGCGTTAACGTCATGCCCTTGAGTGGTCGGTAGGCCCTGATACCATGCGCACATAATCTTCGGGACACGGTCATTTTGCTGACGGGCCGGCCAAGCGCTGTCCTTGCTGATGACGTCACTGGTAGGAATCTGTTTCTGAGGTGAAGCACCCGTAAATGGCGGTCTTCCCGGTGTTCGGTACTCTCGGTCGTCCACTCCTGGGCCTGTCAGACATCCTACCAGTCTGTCTGTAACGATTTACAAGCCGGATGACTTTTCTTCTTGAACATCCCATGATTCTTGCGACGTGGGCCTGACTTGCTCCGAGGTCCAACATTCCTATCGCCCTTTCTCGCTGCTGAGGAGTCAAACGAGGCATATTCCCTGTTGGTAACTGATTTAGCCACTGCCAATGAACAATCCCACACAGTTTTAATACCAAATATCGGTTTGTAATTGTTCCCTTGAGTTCGTGGAAAAATTCATACAAAGTTGGCTTTTTCACAATAAAACACTTTTTTTCGTGCATGTTCGTGATAGTCGAGGGTAGGGTGTGTTTTGACGATGTGTTTCCGACCCTTAAAAATGTCTGTGACATCTTTAAGTTATAATAAAAAATAAAAACAATAAGGTGACGTTTCTTTTGTGCTTCAGTTTATATATATCTTGAACTAGATCAAAAAGTATAAACAATGCTCTTCTTATTACGTTTTAAAAAACATAAACTGACTTCATTACATTAAAAGTTGGTACAAACTAGTACCTATACATAGGGTTATAATTATATAGGAAAATACAATAACCCAGACATGACACAACAAAAAGTACCGCTACCTGTATCAAGCCTCAGTAGCTCAGTTGATAGAGGCGTTGCATCGCAACATTAAGGCCCCTGTTTCGATTCCCACTTTGGTGGTTAACATTTCTTAAAAAATTCAAAATTTTACATATTTGCCAAAGTTGAAAATCTCTACACCTGACTTAATGTTGGTGTGCAAAAAAGAAAAGGTGTATTAGAAAAGTTGTGGTGTATCGGTCAATATACCTACAGTTAGAGCAAAGGAAACCATATCAAAAAGACCGGAAGTGGGGTATAAGTACATATATATTTGTATTCAAACAATCTGTAAGTCTCTGCCATTTCTTGCTTCTATTCCGTTTGACATTTTTAACAAATGCAACCTTAAATACCAAGAAGTTGAGAAGCTGAAAGACACATGTTGATTGATCTTACTACCATTGTAAAATTTAAGGATAGTTTACTTACCACTAATCCCTCGTTTTAAGGCAAAAGAATATCTGCAATAGGAGAACCAAATATGAATAAAGTACCTAAACTAAGGATGGGTAACATAATTGAAAACAATAACCCTAACTGAATTGTATGATTAAGAATGCATATTTCTAGTAATAGCGGATTTATAAGGACAACACAAATCGATAAAATGAAAGTCTATATAACATTGACTTCACATTTTGTATTGTGTATACAATTTTATGATTAGTCTGGAATACTATGCAAGTGTTATAGATTAACTATGTGACAGTGCAGCTGCTTAACAAGACTTTATTTAACTGAGTGACAATTGTTATTAAAAATCATCTTATCCGTTCTCACCTTTGGATGTGAAGGAGCTATATACATATACTATATATACAATGAACAGTGTTATTAGTGCATTCTACAAAGGAGCCATTGTGTCAAAGTTTTAATTATCTCGGAAATGATTTGGACATTTACTGTAAATGATATGGCAGTAAGAACTTAATATATGATAAACAGGTGTAATCTGATTTAGTTTTGCATGTGACAGGCTTGCCAATGATAATTGTCTACGGTAAGTAAACATAATGACGTTTAATAAAAAACGTACTATCATTTAGTTAGTAACCTCTGACAAGTGATCTTAGCCTGATACCACTGTAGGTGGACGAAAGGATTTGTACAGCGGAAACTCTCAAGATTGTTCTGAGGATCGGCGACCGTTTTAATTGTCCAACGTCTCAAGGTTGACGACCCTCAACTAAAACACCACAAAACAACATAAACGTTACAACAAGAGTGAATTTATTTACAAGTGCCAAAGTGACGACCTCCGAGGGTGATCCGCTGCTGTGCGAATACCTGTGGCTACGCCATCTAGGTCCTCTGTGGAGACATCGCGCAGGTATTGGTTGGCAATGACCAAGCCCGACTTCCTGAAGCAGCCAGCCATGATGTCCGCCACCGACAGATTGCGATGAAGGGCCATTGTCAATGATATGGCCCGAATCTCGTGCGGGTTGTTCCGTGGAGAGGGTTGGTAAGCCTGCCGCCTCATAGGCGTCTACCACCGCAGACCCGAGGTAGACCCCCAACTGCCTTTGTTCCATCTCCTTCGAGTTTGTTTGAGAGTGAGGCAGAAAGAGCCTGGGCCTCCCAGTGTCCGCATCTTCTCTACATAGATGCGTAGAGCGTGCACAGGACAAAGCAGACATTCCTGCTCGTCGTCGGTTTAATGGATGGGGAGATCGACGGCCGTGTGAAGGTCCTCCCGTGTTCTCAGCGCTCGCACATCAAACCCTTTCCCCTCGCAAAATGCCTTAAAGGAAACCCATTGGAAATCATACAGTTTGCCCATGGATGACCACTGTGAGGTCGCCAGTCCACTGGCCACCGCTTCCAAAAACCCTGCGCTCTTCAATCCGTCTTTGAGACAACCCAAGCTACCGGAATATGCACCGCTCTGATTGAGATGTTGGGGTTGTCTACTAGGCAAAACTGCTCTATTATCAGTTGCAACAGCGATCCTGCCTTGGTCGATCCCTGTTTGTTGTTCGACCAAGCTGATGTCGAATAGTCCATGTGTACGCACAACACCTGGTTCATAGGACAGATCAATGATGGTCGATAGGTAGGCGTATCGGGTCCAACTCTTGTGGGTTGACATGGCGTCCCACTTGCACGGGAGACCACACGCCTTCTGTCTGATCGGTCCTCAGGTGTGCGCCCCACCCATGCATAGAGGCGTCAACGTACAACGGCTCCTGGTGTGGGGGTTGACGGATGGGTACCCCCGTCAGAACATTACATTTGTTCTGCAACCATTGGAGGTGGTCGATGTGATGTGATGGCCGCACAATTCCTCCCGAACATGACCATTAAATACTATCTGAAGAGGGAGGAGGTGGAGTCTCCCTCCTCCCCCTCTTCGTAAAGTCTTGTGTCAAGGTTCAGAAAACTAGGAGGCGTTGCCACTGCCGGAGCGGGAGAGGTGAAACAAAACAAAACAAAACAGAATAAACGGTAAGTACTTGCCATCCGCGGGACAGATTTTCACATGCAAGTACGCATCCTGAAGATCTAACGACACTATGGGGTCCTATGGTTAAAGCAACCGCATGACAGACCACACGGTCAAGAGCTGAAAATATGGTGGCCCTCAAGGTAGGAGCAGTTGAACTGTTTCATGTCGTGATTCCTCGGGTCTGTTTTCGGTCTCACAAACACCAGTGAGTAGAAGCCTGGTGTCAGATCCTGAACCGGGAGTTAGGTCACCGCCTATCTCCACCGGTTACACTGTAAGTGCGAGCCATTACAGCTCCAATGGGCGCTACACTGGCGAACAGGTTAAAGGTGAGGGGGAGCCATTGTGTGTATACAAAACCCCCGCTCCAGGATTTGACATGTTTACTCGTTTAAGCCAAACTGTCTCCAGTTGCCCACGAATCTCAAAAGACGGACTCCCACTGGCCTGTTCCAGTCTGTCAATACTGGCATAGGTAGGTGCTAAGGCTCAAAGAAGTCAGCCCTTCTTTGGAGTTCCTCTGTACGGCCGACCCCGACCGCGTTGTGACTTCCTTGGCGTCCTTTTGGGAGAGGGGCCGTCATTGTAGTCGCATTGCAACTATTGGCTGCCAACCTCCATCCCGAAAGAAATGCTGCCGGTCATAGAGCCGGCAGTGGGTTGTAGCGTGCCACCCTTCCGTTTCTTAGGGGAGGTTGCGACGTTTGAAACCCTGCTACTTCCCGCTGGCAGGCAGTTTGTAAGCTCCTATAGTTGGGTTTGTGTGCTAGAGGAACCCGTCCAGCCTCAGGTTCGTGACTTTTGCAGAAATGCGTGAGCCGCTCAGCATTATCTGGGTCAGGTTCCCTGGCACGGAAACGAACCTCGATACAATGCTTTCGCACCGGTCTCAGTCCCCGCCTCCTAAAGTCGCTATCCAAGGCGGGGGGAGAGAGAGACATTAGAGGTATAGCGACCAGAGTCCTGACCTCTGGCGACCTGAAATCCCCAAAGGGGGGAGAAGAATAAGCAGAATAGACGTGCCTCTCATGATCCTTCCCAGCTCCCGGCAGGTTGCCTGAGTTCACCACCTCCTCCACCTTGCAGAATGTCTCATGGTGCGCTTGTTTCGACTTGAAGCATTCCTCGTCCACCTCCTGTAGCTCTGACTCGCACCAGTCCACGATGGCGCCTCCCCGTCCCATGTTTGCAAAGTAGAGGGCGACAGAGGAGTGTGAATGGGGGGAGTCGACTCGTCTCTGTCCTCCACCCTGTACAAAAGGGTCGTACAACTCGCCAACTTGCGCAAGTCGGAGCGCCTGCAAAAGCCCAATAAGGAGATGCCAAGTCGAAAGGAGTCATTATGGTGTTGAACACCAAGTCAGACCAAGGGAGAGCGGTTGGTGCGCCGCACCCACAAGTCCACAATCGCTTGATTGAACAGGCAGAGTCCAAGATCAGACAAGGGGAGAGCGTCTGATGCGCCTCCACCACTAAAGGTACAGTCGAAAGTCCACAGTTAAACAAGGGGAGTGAGTGAGTGAGTGAGTTATTGTTTAGCGCCGCTTGGGCAATATTGCAGCCATAAGCGGCGAAAAAAGGGGAGAGCGGCTTGTGCGCCACCAAAGCACCACTTGTCAGTCACATCTCCACTCAGCCGCTTACCTGAGTTCAGAGAGACACAAGCGCAATCAACCCTCGAGCACACTGTCGAAGGACGCTCGATAGTTGGCTCCCGTGGGGGCGTCGAAACCACACGCGAAGCCAGACAAAAGAGAGAGCAATCGAAGGACCGTCCCTCGCTCTGCACGTGCAGCAAATGCACAAGCGTGAAATCGACAAGCACATGCAGAAATAATCCTTCTACCAGCTTGAAACAACCGATTGATTAAAAACAGAATACCTTCCAAATACACAGTATTCAACCAAAAAAGGATTAAATACCACGTAGGAGAGGTAGACAGACGAAAGAGAAATAAAGGGGGAAAGAGAAAAGTAAAAAAACCTTCTTATATGCTATATAGCTATCACAATCGGGGAGCGAGACATTAACCACCTCTGAACACCATCAACTCTGTAATGTGAATGAATCTAATTGGATAACAGGTCACGACACCTAGTGGGCTAGTGACGGGCGGATAACTCTGATTGTTCTGGGTAATGATGTTTCATTACATCAGTGGGAATGAGACAATTACATGTTATGTGGCTAACAGGCTAAGGTTACTTGTCGGAGGTTAGTAACTAAATAACATTTTTTTACTTTAATCTAAGAAAAGTGAAAGAAGGACATGAGTGTGTGATTTTATTCATCACCCAAATGAATTTTAATTTTAATCATATGTGCACGAATAATCATCTCTGATTACATAACTGACAAATAGCTTCTTCAGTATTACTATATGTGAAGTCCTATCATTCTGACGCCATCAGCGTATCCACAAATGTCACTATGAGTTTTCAATAATATGAAATCTTTTTGATCTTACCAATGACTGATGCAAATTCATTATGCCGATTTGATTGCATAATTTACTGTATTTCAAGAAAGTATGTTAATTTCTTAACCTCTGTGTTGACCTTCTGTTGGCGTCTGTATTTCCTCCACGATTACGAAGTCGCCAAACTGCGATACTAGCCCCAATCAGAATTACAGAAATAGCAATGACAGCTATGATCGGCCACGTCACTGTGAACAACAATATGCAACAATCATTTGTTTATCATTCAACATCAAATTTTTATAAATGATTTCTTTTTCCATTGTCGGTCAATTAGTTCTTCGTACATGTAGTTAACGTATAATTTCTTAAGAATATAACTGGGTCTCATAGACTAAACAATACAGTCAGACATAAGGGATTATCATTGCTTTTCCGTCACTTACAAATATTTATTTTAGAGTATTAAAACGGGATATGAAAATGTTTCAAAATCAATAAGATACCTCCCCTTTCACAATGGTGTTCAGATGATTGTTGTTCACAAGGTTTTTTTTCAGATGATCTGTCTTCACCATTGGAGATACATGACCCATCCAAAAAATCGCATACAATTTTAGAACAATTTTGGCAAGAAGCGTTGCAGAATGATGTATAAAAGCCGGGAATGCAGCCCTCTGAACACCCTCCTGTATTTCTGTTGCAGTACAGAGCTCCGTTAATGTGTTGACGACAGTTTATGGAGCAGTTCAAAGAACAGTTTTCCCCATATTTCCCCTGATCGCACTGTATATGTTCTGTTGTACCTGAAACAAAAATTGTAGCCTTATGACTACTCGTACCACATAAATTTAAGTTTTTTTTCCGAAATTCATTCAACCTCTAAAAAATAGAGCCATAGGCTCTGTAGCTCATCAGACTTTTGATGGAAATATGTTTTTAAGGTTTTGACCCCTGTGACCCCATTTGGGGTCATGGGGTAACCAAATCTAAAATTCAGAGTCTTCATTGGCGAAGGAGTCTACACACAACTTTTCAGCTCTCTTGACCTTTTTGAACTGGAGAAGAAGATGAAAGTAGGTTTTTAATTTGACCCCTGTGACCCTCAAAATTTAGAATCCTTATTTGCCAACTGGAGAAGAAGATGAAAATAGGTTTTTAAGGTTATGACCTCTGTGACCCCATTTGGGGTCATGGGGTCACAAAATCTACACTTCAGAATCCCTGTTGGCCAAGGAGTCTACACACAACTTTTAAGCTCTCTAGACCTTTTGAAACTGGAGAAGAAGATGGAAATAGGTTTGTAAGGGTTAGACCCCTGTGAACCCATTTGGAGTCATGGGGTCACAAAATCTACAAGTTAGAATCCCCATTGGCCAAGGAGTCTACACACAACTTTTCAGCTCTCTAGACCTTTTGAAACTGGAGAAGAAGATGAAAATAGGTTTTTAAGCTTTTGACCCCTGTGACCCCATTTGGGGTCATGGGGTCACAAAATCTACAATTCAGAATCCCCATTGGCCAAGGAGTCTACACACAACTTTTCGGCTCACTAGACCTTTTAGAACTGGAGAAGAAGATGAAAATAGGTTTTTAAGGTTATGACCTCTGTGACCCCATTTGGGGTCATGGGGTCACAAAATCTACAAATCAGAATCCCCATTGGCCAAGGAGTCCACACACAACTTTTCAGCTCTCTAGACCTTTTAGAACTGGAGAAGAAGATGAAAATAGGTTTTTAAGGTTATGACCTCTGTGACCCCATTTGGGGTCATGGGGTCACAAAATCTACAATTCAGAATCCCCATTGGCCAAGGAGTCTACACACAACTTTTCAGCTCTCTAGACCTTTTGAAACTGGAGAAGAAGATGAAAATAGGTTTTTAAGCTTTTGACCCCTGTGACCCCATTTGGGGTCATGGGGTCACAAAATCTACAATTCAGAATCCCCATTGGCCAAGGAGTCTACACACAACTTTTCGGCTCACTAGACCTTTTAGAACTGGAGAAGAAGATGAAAATAGGTTTTTAAGGTTATGACCTCTGTGACCCCATTTGGGGTCATGGGGTCACAAAATCTACAATTCAGAATCCCCATTGGCCAAGGAGTCTACACACTACTTTTCAGCTCTCTAGACCTTTTAGAACTGGAGAAGAAGATGAAAATAGGTTTTTAAGGTTATGACCTCTGTGACCCCATTTGGGGTCATGGGGTCACAAAATCTACAATTCAGAATGCCTGTTGGCCAAGGAGTCTACACACAACTTTTCAGCTCTCTAGACCTTTTGAAACTGGAGAAGAAGATGGAAATAGGTTTTTAAGGGTTTGACCCCTGTGACACCATTTGGGGTCATGGGGTCACGAAATCTACAATTTAGAAACCCCATCTGCCAAGGAGTCTACACACAACTTTTCAGCTCTCTAGTCCTTTTGGAACTGGAGAAGAAGATGAAAAAAGGTTTTTAAGGGTTTGACCCCTGTGACCCCATTTGGGGTCATGGGGTCACGAAATCCACAATTTAGAATCCCCATTGGCCAAGGAGTCTACACACAACTTTTCAGCTCTCTAGTCCTTTTGGAACTGGAGAAGAAGATGAAAAAAGGTTTTTAAGGGTTTGACCCCTGTGACCCCATTTGGGGTCATGGGGTCACGAAATCCACAATTTAGAATCCCCATTGGCCAAGAAGTCTACACACAACTTTTCGGCTCACTAGACCTTTTAGAACTGGAGAAGAAGATGAAAATAGGTTTTTACTGTTCTGACCCCTGTGACCCCATTTGGGGTCATGGGGTCACAACATCTACAGTTCAGAATCCCCATTGGCCAAGGAGTCTACACACAACTTTTCAGCTCTCTAGACCTTTTAGAACTGGAGAAGAAGATGAAAATAGGTTTTTAAGGTTATGACCTCTGTGACCCCATTTGGGGTCATGGGTCACAAAATCTACAATTCAGAATGCCTGTTGGCCAAGGAGTCTACACACAACTTTTCAGCTCTCTAGACCTTTTGAAATTGGAGAAGAAGATGGAAATAGGTTTTTAAGGGTTTGACCCCTGTGACACCATTTGGGGTCATGGGGTCACGAAATCTACAATTTAGAAACCCCATCTGCCAAAAAGTCTACACACAACTTTTCAGCTCTCTAGTCCTTTTTGAACTGGAGAAGAAGATGAAAAAAGGTTTTTAAGGGTTTGACCCCTGTGACCCCATTTGGGGTCATGGGGTCACGAAATCCACAATTTAGAATCCCCATTGGCCAAGGAGTCTACACACAACTTTTCAGCTCTCTAGTCCTTTTGGAACTGGAGAGGAAGATGAAAAAAGGTTTTTAAGGGTTTGACCCCTGTGACCCCATTTGGGGTCATGGGGTCACGAAATCCACAATTAAGAATCCCCATTGGCCAAGGAGTCTACACACAACTTTTCAGCTCTCTAGTCCTTTTGGAACTGGAGAAGAAGATGAAAAAAGGTTTTTAAGGGTTTGACCCCTGTGACCCCATTTGGGGTCATGGGGTCACGAAATCCACAATTTAGAATCCCCATTGGCCAAGGAGTCTACACACAACTTTTCAGCTCTCTAGTCCTTTTGGAACTGGAGAAGAAGATGAAAAAAGGTTTTTAAGGGTTTGACCCCTGTGACCCCATTTGGGGTCATGGGGTCACGAAATCCACAATTTAGAATCCCCATTGGCAAAGGAGTCTACACACAACTTTTCAGCTCTCTAGACCTTTTGGAACTGGAGAAGAAGATGAAAATAGGTTTTTACTGTTCTGACCCCTGTGACCCCATTTGGGGTCATGGGGTCACAACATCTACAATTCAGAATCCCCATTGGCCAAGAAGTCTACACACAACTTTTCAGCTCTCTAGACCTTTTGGAACTGGAGAAGAAGATGAAAATAGGTTTTTACTGTTCTGACCCCTGTGACCCCATTTGGGGTCATGGGGTCACAACATCTACAATTCAGAATCCCCATTGGCCAAGGAGTCTACACACAACTTTTCAGCTCTCTAGACCTTTTGAAACTGGAGAAGAAGATGGAAATAGGTTTTTAAGGGTTTGACCCCTGTGACACCATTTGGGGTCATGGGGTCACGAAATCTACAATTTAGAAACCCCATCTACCAAGGAGTCTACACACAACTTTTCAGCTCTCTAGTCCTTTTTGAACTGGAGAAGAAGATGAAAAAAGGTTTTTAAGGGTTTGACCCCTGTGACCCCATTTTGGGTCATGGGGTCACGAAATCCACAATTTAGAATCCGCATTGGCCAAGGAGTCTACACACAACTTTTCAGCTCGCTAGTCCTTTTGGAACTGGAGAAGAAGATGAAAAAAGGTTTTTAAGGGTTTGACCCCTGTGACCCCATTTGGGGTCATGGGGTCACGAAATCCACAATTTAGAATCCCCATTGGCCAAGGAGTCTACACACAACTTTTCAGCTCTCTAGTCCTTTTGGAACTGGAGAAGAAGATGAAAAAAGGTTTTTAAGGGTTTGACCCCTGTGACCCCATTTGGGGTCATGGGGTCACGAAATCCACAATTTAGAATCCCCATTGGCAAAGGAGTCTACACACAACTTTTCAGCTCTCTAGTCCTTTTGGAACTGGAGAAGAAGATGAAAATAGGTTTTGACTGTTCTGACCCCTGTGACCCCATTTGGGGTCATGGGGTCACGAAATCCACAATTTAGAATCCCCATTGGCCAAGGAGTCTACACACAACTTTTCAGCTCTCTAGACCTTTTGGAACTGGAGAAGAAGATGAAAATAGGTTTTTACTGTTCTGACCCCTGTGACCCCATTTAGGGTCATGGGGTCACGAAATCTACAATTTAGAATCCCCATTGGCCAAGGAGTCTACACACAACTTTTCAGCTCTCTAGTCCTTTTGGAACTGGAGAAGAAGATGAAAAAAGGTTTTTAAGGGTTTGACCCCTGTGACCCCATTTGGGGTCATGGGGTCACGAAATCCACAATTTAGAATCCCCATTGGCAAAGGAGTCTACACACAACTTTTCAGCTCTCTAGACCTTTTGGAACTGGAGAAGAAGATGAAAATAGGTTTTTACTGTTCTGACCCCTGTGACCCCATTTGGGGTCATGGGGTCACAACATCTACAATTCAGAATCCCCATTGGCCAAGAAGTCTACACACAACTTTTCAGCTCTCTAGACCTTTTGGAACTGGAGAAGAAGATGAAAATAGGTTTTTACTGTTCTGACCCCTGTGACCCCATTTGGGGTCATGGGGTCACAACATCTACAATTCAGAATCCCCATTGGCCAAGGAGTCTACACACAACTTTTCAGCTCTCTAGACCTTTTGAAACTGGAGAAGAAGATGGAAATAGGTTTTTAAGGGTTTGACCCCTGTGACACCATTTGGGGTCATGGGGTCACGAAATCTACAATTTAGAAACCCCATCTGCCAAGGAGTCTACACACAACTTTTCAGCTCTCTAGTCCTTTTTGAACTGGAGAAGAAGATGAAAAAAGGTTTTTAAGGGTTTGACCCCTGTGACCCCATTTTGGGTCATGGGGTCACGAAATCCACAATTTAGAATCCGCATTGGCCAAGGAGTCTACACACAACTTTTCAGCTCGCTAGTCCTTTTGGAACTGGAGAAGAAGATGAAAAAAGGTTTTTAAGGGTTTGACCCCTGTGACCCCATTTGGGGTCATGGGGTCACGAAATCCACAATTTAGAATCCCCATTGGCCAAGGAGTCTACACACAACTTTTCAGCTCTCTAGTCCTTTTGGAACTGGAGAAGAAGATGAAAAAAGGTTTTTAAGGGTTTGACCCCTGTGACCCCATTTGGGGTCATGGGGTCACGAAATCCACAATTTAGAATCCCCATTGGCAAAGGAGTCTACACACAACTTTTCAGCTCTCTAGTCCTTTTGGAACTGGAGAAGAAGATGAAAATAGGTTTTTACTGTTCTGACCCCTGTGACCCCATTTGGGGTCATGGGGTCACGAAATCCACAATTTAGAATCCCCATTGGCCAAGGAGTCTACACACAACTTTTCAGCTCTCTAGACCTTTTGGAACTGGAGAAGAAGATGAAAATAGGTTTTTACTGTTCTGACCCCTGTGACCCCATTTAGGGTCATGGGGTCACGAAATCTACAATTTAGAATCCCCATCTGCCAAGGAGTCTGCACATCAAATTTCAGCTCTCTAGAGTCATTGGTTCTGGAGAAGAAGTCGAAAATGTGAAAAGACGGACGGACGGACGGACGGACGCCGAACGCCATGCCATGCCATAAGCCCATCGGGTCTTTCAGACCTGATGAGCTAAAATAACTACCTCACGTTTATACATAAAAAATAACTACCTTAACCAAAGTAACTCAGAAAATAAAAACAACAAACATTTTGAGCATTTAATTTCCGCTATGAACTCACCCAAATATGCAAAACAGATCAGTATCAATAACAGCATGACATTTGGCAGCGGTAAACCGTCAAATCTGAAACAAATATCAATGTTATTGATATGTAATTTATTCGTTGAAAAATGACAACCATAATCCATGATTTATCACAAATTTATCATTGAAATCATACTTTAAAATATGTCTTCCGATTTTATGTGAATTAAAGGTGTTTGCAATCAGCATTAAAGACGAATCGATCTTAAAATGTGCTTCATGTATTTTGCCGTCGATTGTGGAAACAACGATCATGGATGTCCACATTTTTGAGAACTTAAGATACAGTCCATTTCATGATTCGATTCAAACTTATTGCCACGAAATCAAAATGCTTCTACATCAAACAGAAATTATCATCGCTCACTTAAACGCCCGCTAGGGTCCATTTCTTGGCCACATCTAAAACAATGCTAAAAAAATTTACTTAACGTGGTATATCGTTAGACCTAATGGTGGAGTGGTGCCTTTTGCCATTTTGGTAGTTTTCCATTTTCTGGTATCCATTGGAATGATTTGAACTAAGTTCATATGGGGGTAGGGTCTGTTTCCGAGTTATATCTCAAAAACTGTTAAATATTTTATACTAAACATGGCATGTGATTAGATCTAGTGGTGGAATTTTGCTTTTTGTTGTTAAGGTTATTCAGATAAAAGATATATATATATCAAAATCTTCAGTATGTTTCTTCGAGACCTAGAATGTGGTTAGACCCTTTGTTTGTGAGGACCCTTTTACTCCACCTCTGTGGAATGTCTCTGGCTTCATTGGCAAATTAGGCTGAGATGATGAGATTTGATTAAAAGGTTGGGCAGGGGACATCACAGTGCATCATGTACACATATTTCTAGTTTTCATGTATTATGCATTAAAAGATAGAAGTCGGAGATATCTTTAAGTACCAAATTTCTGTAGGTAAACCCAAATAAGTGTCATGTCTGTATTTTCAGCATTTAATCAAGATTACTGTCTTAGTCAAATGACAAACTTCTATTGCCCTTTGAAAATCACCTTGTAGAGAAACAAGCAGTTTTGATTTATACTTCGAAAACAGGCCATAAATAGTAAACAAGACATTACTTGTAAGGTGTCAGATAATCTACCAATGTCTCCTAACTGATATGTTTAATCGAGATTCCTCAGATATCTAGTAACTTAGTGTGTTTATAAATTGTGCTTCAGTATGTGAATGTTGAATCTATATTACTAATTCGTATAGGAATTATCAATAGCTATTTTGTTAAGGTTTGCCTTAATCACCCAAAGCTAATTTGCCTCACCCTGCTACGTCAGCAAACTGTATCCACCTAACACCTACAAGGCAAATGCCTTTTATCGATCTACATAGTGAATCTCATTAAGTGTTCTCTGATATCTAATATTTCAATAAGAGTTTATAAAGTAAATATTTTCCTATGCTTGCTGCGGAAATGTTAATGCTATCAACGAGTACTGTTAAAAGCTTCTTTCAGCAAATTCGGTATTACCAGAATAAGAGAGTCTTTATAATAACTTAGAAACACTAAGAACGCCAAATGGATCATTTGAAGTTTGCTTCAGGCTCCTAAAATAACAATCTATGATTTGATGTAACATCTACAAGGTAAAAAAGCCATAAATAATCAGCTGTCGGTGACAATTAGCATTTACATCGAAAATGTCAGAATTTTCCAGTATAATGTACCCGAGAGTCTTTTCAATACCTTAGACAATAGATATCACAAACTGTCTACACAATATGCAATAATTCAGTAATTCATTTTGATTATATCAAATGTGTTATCGATGATCTCGTATACCATGGCATATTATATACAATATTGCTATAACCCCACGTGCATGCATTAAGAATACAACGTCGCCAAGGCTAGCAAAACACATTATCTCGACTTGCACAGCAATGTCGGTTTACCATTGGTCAGAACCAGTCACGTGCCGTAGGTATACAGTCAGCTCTCGTTAATCCGACACTCGTTTATCCGACAATCACGTTAATCCGACAAAAAATGAGGGAACCATTTAAAACATTTAGCCATGTTAAACTGGGCCACGCGCTCCCCTAGTAACAAGCAACGACGGAGTGTCAAGAGTTATCTCCCTTGCCCTTTGTTCGGTAAACAAGGCTACGCTACGCTCGATTGCTGTAACGTTGTGTATGCTTTGTGAATTCCCCTGTACATGCTAAAGTCATCTTTATGTAATAACTTTACTGGTATAAGTAAAATATGTTCTTAAAATAAAAGATTGGTACCGCTAAAATACATTAGCAAGTCATACAGCTTCTCAACGGCATGTTGACCCGCTTACTCGAAGCGAGGTTGTCTATCAGCGAGCTCAAGATTCAAAATATGCAAACAGAAAGCCGATCTATGAACATCAGTTAAGTTAAAAGTCACCGCTATTTGTTTATTGTACTCTCAAACAAACCTGTACATTCTCCTGTGATGCCTGTCATATTTATAGCTCCGCCACTATCAAACTCTACTCGACAGTCCGCCATGACAGTAACGGGGTTTCTACGGCCGCTTCAAATCGAATGTGGTGCGAGTGCACGAGGTCACGTGACCAAACAATCGTTGTCGTTTATCCGCAATTTCCGTCTAGTACCGTACGCTACGCTTCGGACCTAGACTATACGTTTGGTCATTGACACGATGGTATCAAATTGATATTTGTATAAACCTAAATAAAAGAGTAGCACTGTTATGATCAGTCGCCATTTTGACCACTCTCGTCTTTCAAGCCAGATTTAAAGCATTTAGGAAGGGTGCTCGTCGAGATAAATTCGTTACCAGTTTGATATGGAGATTTATCATGTGTCCGAGTTAAATATCAAACTCAAACTTCGTTCTCGTTTGATATTTCACTCGGACACATGATAAATCTCCATATCAAACTGGCGAACACATGGTAACTTATAATGTTTATTCCTAATGCAGGATATTAACGATCCCAAAACACATTCGCATGATAACCTCTATATAGAGGATATATTTTGTTTTGAGTGTGATATCCCTTGTCTTTCATCGAGTGACGGGGTAGCGCCAAATATAGGTTTTACCCCGTCACGAGATGAGAGATACTCGTAAGTGATATCACACTCAAAACAAAAGCTATTCTGTTTATTTTATGCCTCTGTGGTCGAAAATGTTGTAATTTATGTTCAAAAGGTCTTGACTCGAGAGTTTTCTGGCGATGTCATACCATTGTTGATCGTAACTTAGCAACAGCGATGACGTCTCGTTGATTGTAGAAGTGACGTCAAACCATTGTATATATGACGTCATCCCCTCTGTGATATTTTCACTGACTTGAAAAAGTGATATCACACTCAGTGGCGAGATCACTTTTTCTAGAACTGAGAAAACTCAGTCTCTCACCACTTAGGATATAATAAATATCTAAAATGCATGGAACGTTCAGTAATATATGATATCCTAACAAATACACCATACCATATACTATCTGCATTTTGTATAAACATGAATACATTTTCCAATGGATTCGCCATATTATGTATGTATAAAGAGGCATAAAATACAAATATCGAATCATTCTTAAGAATATTGCTATTTGAACTTGACAGCAATGTCATGAAATTGAAATGTCTGAAATTATATGTTTTCCAGTTTTTTCCTTAAATATGCATAAACAGGGCATATAAGCATAAAAGGGTATTAATGTTCTATAATTCAGGTGACAGTAACATTTGTTAAATAATCCTCCATGATTATTTCAGATTTAATCATTAGGTAGTAGAAGCACTTATTCGTTAGAGTCATCGATGCTGTCCATGTCTGCAAATAAATATCTTTCAAACGCTGCGTCAGTGGAGGTAGAAACATTGCTTTTGAATGCACATTTTGTTTGTTCCAAATATTACCATAACCACAGTTTAAAAGTAACTCTCTTATACCTGTCACCAAATTTCTCTTACTATTGTTATCATAAACTATCATCATGTCATAAACATTTTTCGGCAAGTCTAAGTGAAAATTTAATCACTTTAACATTTGAAAGTAGATAAATAGGAAATCGTCCACATTCTCCATACACTATCAGACTAGATGTGTCTATTTGCACACCTTAATACTTCAACAGGCATATAAATGAATCTAATCAATGAATCAAAGTGTTGTAATAATAATAATAATGTGCATACCTATATTGCGCCTTTTCCACGTCCTAAGACATGCTCAAAGCGCTATATTATTACCCCGAAGGAGTGTACTTTCACAGCTGCTACTAAGCGCTAATCACAACCATGTAGGTCAGTACAATCTAAATAAATTTAGATCAAAAGGTTTTATATTTGGTCATACTGTTCTAAGATTCTAAGATCTAAGATTGGCCCGTAAGGCGGGTCATCCCGGTGACCTCTGAAATCAGCCACTCGACCAATCAGAAAAGTTGCCTAACTCGCTGGAAGTAAAAACAACTCAGCAGCACATCTTTTGAAATGGTTGATGTTCGGAGCTCCGATTGCTTGGATGTATGAATAGATTATATTTTTTCATTTTAAAATGATTTAGCGTACTTGCTAGTTGTCAATGACAAATGATGATTGAACATCGCACGGATACTAACGTGGCGAATGATAATCACAAAGTTAGAGCATGATAAATGTCAATAATTACGAAAATCCTCATGCAAGGGGAGTTAACTCCTTTATTTATCAAACTCGTTTGTACTAAGTTCTTTCCATTTAAATAATTAAACAAAATTGTTTTTGTCAATCATAAAACTAAAAATATTTCATACAACCAAAATAAAATCAACACACCGATATTTTTCTTATCAGTATCAAAAACAAGATTTTATTTTTCATAAAATATTATATATTTCTTCCGTTCAATACTTGAATGAGAGACTATGAACTGCTTGTGACGTCGAATTTGATTGATCAAATCGCGAATTCCTTATTTGCATACGAAAGGTAACCGGGACGACCTCTCACACTGGTCAATCTTAGATCAACAGTATGAAAAAAAATCTGTTGATCTAATTAATTTTATTTAGATTGAGGTCAGTACATCCAATTTTCAGGTACCCATTTTAACAGCTGGGTGGACTGAGTGCAATGTGGATGAAATGCCTGGCCCAGGGACACAACACAGGATGAGACCCAAGTCACAATTTTTTGGTGTCTCCGCCGGGATTCGAACCCGGGTCTCCGGCGTGAGAGGCCAGCATGCTAACCACTACACCACTGTGCCCCATAGGAGTATTGTTACATCAAATATCTTAATGAATGAATGGTTTGAAATGTTCTCTAAGGCCTTAAGATTCTCATGTATACATATGAGCACTTTCTGTTTCTATAGTAGCTTGATTTAAATGTCTATGCAATGAGAGATTCCTGCTGAAAGCCCCAAGGTATTTTTAGAAACCTGTTTTTCATTTTTTTTCTAAAATACCAATTTGATTACCTGATAGCTACATTTTTTAATACAAGAACATTGGTTTTATTCATGTTTTCTGATAACTTCCAATTGTCACAATATCAGATAAGTTCATTAATTTGGCTCTGTAATCCTTTGGTTATTTGTGAAAAAAAGGTTTTTGTCATCTGCAAACAATAGTAAAATATTTGGATGATATCAGGATGGAGCTGGATGCCATGTGTACATTTGGAAAGTATTTGAGCTGCTAGTTCTCAAAAACTCAAAAACGGTTTGGCCTAAGTTAACGAAACTTGGTATATTGACTAATCACCGCATGAATTTGTGCCTTTTGGGGTATTCAACCTTCTGGAGTTTTTTTTATTTTTGCGGTTTTCATGGAAACGCATCTGAGAAATGTGTTTCCGGAGCAGAACTCCAAAACAGGTGGGCCTAGCTCAATGAAATTTAGTATATCGACCAATCATGACATGAAGTTGCGCTTTTTGGGATTTTCAACTTTCTGGATTTCTTTTTCCAGTTTCCAAGGAAAAGCAATTTAGAATTGTGTTTCCGGAGTAGTATTTAAAAACCATTAGGCCTAGCTCAATGAAACTTAGTATAATGACTAATCATGACATGTAGTTGTGCCTTTTCGGATTTTCAACTTTCTGGAAAAAAAATTTCCGGTTTCCATGGGAATGCAATTTAGAAATGCGTTTCCGTAGCAGAAATTGAAACCCATTAGGGCTAGCTCATTGAAACTGTTTACAAATGTGCCTTTTGGTGTTTTCAAACTGCAGGGAGTGTAAACTCAATAACATTCATCATTCCAACATTAACATTTAATTTCTAAACTGTGTCTCACCAAGGCATGAAGCTGTTTTATTTAAACAGCATATTCAATCAAACAGGATGGTTGTTTTGCTCTCTTCACATTAACATGAGGATCTTGACGATTGCATACCATAAGCATTTACTTATTAAAAAGACCTAGATGGGGTTTATCATACTCTTATTTTGGTTATTAAAAGTCAAACACGATTAGCTGCATGTATGCATACAGCATTCTTAACATAATCAGTTCAAAGTGATCAGTTTCATTTTACACACCGAAAGATTTAAAAGTTTGTAATTTCATCAGTATCTTTATTATTTTATGCAGAAATCTTTCTAATCTGTAAAACAACAATCATTATACCACTAGGGAAAGCAATGTCCTTTTTCTGACCAGTTTTTTTTTCTGAATTACATAACCTAACCTCGGTTATCAGCATTGGTTGCGGTAGGCTATTGTGGCAAAGCACATGATCGAGGTGGTTATTTATAGTGAACTGTATTTTCCTGACAAGTTACTCAAGGGCAGATACCTGCCACCCTTGGTATCGGACTTGGTATCAACCCTCGAAAATTAAACATTCGAATTTTCTGAATATTCCGAATGTAAGTTGTTTTTTTCGAAATTGATAAACCACAACCTCTAAAAAGATCACCTCACTCGTATGCATAAAGAGTAATAACCTTGCCCAAAATAACTCAGACAATAAAAACAACAAACATTTTGAGTATTTGATTTCGGCTATGAACTCACCCAAATATGCAAAACAACCTAGTATCAGTAACAGCATCACATTTGGCAGCGGTAAACCCTCAAATCTGAAACAAACATCAATGTTATTCATATGTAATTTATTCGTTGAAAACTGAAAACTGATTTATCATTGAAATCATACTTTAAAATAAGTCACATGATTATATGTAAATTGAAGATATTTGAAATCAGCATTAAAGACGAATAGATCTTAAAGGGGAAGTAGCATGTTTAGGGGGAATATATGGTGATGTCAGGAAAATGAAAATTAATAGTTCCTATTTAAAAACAAAATATTTAAACTAAATGGGGCAGCAATAATTCAAATAAATAAGGTAAAGTTTAGCCATGCGATTCCTTTTTCTTACAAAAAATTAATTAAAGGTGTTCACACAAAATGGCCGCCAATGGATTTTTATGTGAATCTTCATACTTTGCCCTCTGACTATGTATGATTGGCTTGTGTAATCAGATTTCTGACACTGTCAAATAATACATTTACCAATAACTTACAATTACCAGTGAAAACAAATAAAATATAAAATGATCAAACAACGTGCTACTGCCCCTTTAAAGGGGCAGTAGCACGTTTTTAGTGCGAACATAAGGTGATGTCAGGAAAATAGAAGTAAATGGTTCCAATCGAAAGAAAATGTATGTAAACTAAATTGAGCAGCAATAATTCAAACATATAAGATAAAGTATAGCCATGCGATCCATTTTTCTTATACAAAATGAATTAAAGGTGTTTACAAAAAATGGCCGCCAATTGATTTTATGTGAATCTTCATACTTTGTACTCTGACTATGTATGATTGGCTTGTGTAATGCGATTGTTGACACTGTAAATATAATACATTTAGCAATAGCTTACAATTATCAGTGAAATATTTAAAATATAAAATGATCAAAAAACGTGCTACTGCCCCTTTAAAATGTGCTTAATGTATTTTGCCGTCAATTGTGAAAACAACTACAACTGCGTAAGTTTGTTCACTTGCCCTTTGAAAATCACCTTGTAGAAAAAAAACAGTATTGATTTATACTTCGAAACAGGCCATAAATCGTAAACAAGACATTGGTTAGGTTAGTTTGACATTGCACTCCTCGATATAGATTTGGGTCAGACGGAGTTAGTTACATCTAGGTTTTAGGTGTCAGTTAATCTACCGATGTCTCCTAACTGATAAGTTTAATCGAGGTCATCGAATATTTAGTAACTTAGTGTGTTTATGACTTGTGCTTCAGTATGTGAATGTTGAATCTATATTACTAATTCGTATAGGAATTATCAATTGATATTTTGTTAAGGTTTGCCTTAATCACCCAAAGCTAATTTGCCTCACCCTGCTACGTCAGCAAACTGTATCCACCTAACACCTACAAGGCAAATGCCTTTTATCGATCTACATAGTGAATCTCATTAAGTGTTCTCTGATATCTAATATTTCAATAAGAGTTTATAAAAGTAATTATCATATACCTATCTATAATATGGAGCGCTTTGCACATACAATACTTGTCACCAACTTCCGCCCATATTGCCCACCCGGGCCGCAAATCCATATCAGCCATATCAGCCCTAGGGCCAAAAATCCATATCAGCCGTATTGCCCGGCTAGTAGGCAAGTTATGCAATCAATTCACGCATGCTCTCAAACACATGGAAATACAGAGCTCATTACATCACACCCTGTAATACGCACCGTTGGGAGAGAGATTGTTACTGGGATTCCGGATTGTTATGGGACGGTTACGGATTGTCATGGGAAATTTCACTTTTGGTAAGAATTTAATTTGGTAAAAAAAAGTGTTAATTTTATATTTTTTGGTCGAAATATTACAATATTTGGTAACTATGATTAAATTAATGTAATCAAAGACCATTTTAGCTATCATTAGTTTGTATTTACTAATTCTTTAAGCAAATTCGTTGATAATATTGAAAACTTTAATATCTAAGACTGATTAAAAGTCTTAGATTAACTAAATTGGACAGTTTAATATATTTAAACTTCAGATTATCAAAGCTTCATTCAACTGACATTTACAATTCCATATTCGATGAATCAAAAGTGTTATTTTAATTGTTTATAATTGATGTTTATTCAGACGGGTGTAATGTTATTGTCAATGATTGTTACTGGGCTATGTTTACAGATGTTCCGGATTGTGAATGAGTACGATACGGATTGTTAAAAAAACGAAAGCAACAAAAGAATATTTTGGATGCAAAATAATGTGATAATATTATATATAATATGGAGTTAAAAAGTTGTATATGAGAATAATACAACTTGTTTGAGATCAATATTGTTCAATCATGAAGTAATTCACATATACTTATAAAGTTAATATAAACCTTCAACAAAGTTGTTGATGTTTCATCTTTGTTTCTTTTTACTTTCTAAGCAGACCTCTCAAACATTAAAGACATAGCTGATGTGTACATGTGCCTTGATGAATTTCAACTTCTTTTGATTTACATTTTAACGTTTTTAATAAGAATTGTGTTTCTTGAACAGAAAGTCTCAGGAATTTTACTATGCCAATTCTATTTAAAATAGATGGCAAATTTTCTCACTTACATCTATTACAAATAATTTGAAGATGCAATATAAATTCAGCAACACAATAAATGTTAAGTCGAAAGATAGCTTTTCCTCATATTTCTCCACAGATCGAAGATATTATGCACTAAATAGATTGTGGACTAAAAGAGAAAAATATTGGTAGTTTCCCACATATAGGGGTCACGGTCTATTTAAAATCATATTTGGTATTTATGAAATTAATATTAATTCTGAAATATTTGGAACTAGGGGCATATATCATCTTCTGATGACGCTAGTTAATTTTCGTTTTATAGAGATATGGAATTATGTGCTCAAATTGTCTTGTTATGTTGCATTCATATTTCACTTAACTTGTTCGACTTCTCAGCAGTGGCATGCTGGAGCGTATTAAATCGTTTTCGCGATCAAGATTTTGATCAAATATATATTTTGTTTCCATTACTCCTTGTTATTTTTAACACCATTCAGTCTGTTTTTGGGTTATCCTTTTATTTTCTCTGAATCCATTCATGCATTGGATCAACGACGCTAATTTGTTTTCCTGCATTTCCAATTGCATGTGGGGTAACTCTGTAGTTTTTGATGATATTTTTAAGTTTACCTCTGCTTTCAGAGAGTTTTTTCACTCTCATTTGAAGTTAATCAATTGGGTGCACTAAACAGTTGTGTAAAATTATCTTTTCAAAGTTATCATCCTTTGTTTCACATCTGTGGCAGCGATAACGCATTTTTCTGCAAAAAAGAATGATTTAATTTGAACTCGTTTATTAGACTACATCAGAATACCATGTTGTTATTTGCCAAACATCCCTAAATAATCCATAGCAAAAATGTGCTTTCTCAGTTGTAATCCGGAAAAGCATCATGTAACAATCCGTTGTAACAAAATTTAACCCCTCTCTCGGAAAAATTACAATAACTTTTTTGTCAAGGAAATTATTTCACATTTGTTCGACCTATCATTTAAAACAATCATTTGTGAAAATACGGAATTACTTTTTTTTGCGTAAACATATTTCAATTAAAAAAACATGGACGCTTTATGATGTCAAGGTAGTTATTTTGGACCAATATTCAGGACGTCGACAGTGTTTACTTTGTTCAATGTAGATTACTATGCATAATGAAAGAATAAATCTATAGACATATTATGTTAGAACCTTCGAACAGTGTTAATTTGGATGAAACATGATTAATTAGTACTAGAGCGATAATTAGATATGCCATGCATGGCGCAACAGTTCCCATGACAATCCGTAACCGTCCCATAACAATCCGGAATCCCAGTAACAATCTCTCTCTCAACGGTGCGTATTACAGGGTGTGTACATGTTTATAGCATTTTTGTCTTTTTTTTTGGTCGTTTGATGACAATTATTATTGGAATAAGAGTACCAGAGAAAATGATTGTGTTTGCCGGAAATTTGATTTGGAAGAGGTTTAGAAAATAAGGTCATGGCGGGACCGGGGAAATGAAACGGATACAACATAATTTGTAGGCATTTTTTCATGTTTTTCATCCCTTTTAAACAGTTACAGTTTGTAGTATATGATAAAAATGTTATGATATGACAGTTTTCCTTTCGCCGGTCACATCAACCCTCGACCACCATATCAGCCCTCTGACCTTCGGCCCTCGGGCTGATATGGCAGTCTCGGCTTGATATGACCGACGAAAGGAAAACTGTCATGTAATAACCTCTTACTATTTCTCTATGCTTGCGGATATTTTAATGTTATCAACGAGTACTGTTATCTATAACCTCTATCAGTAAAATCGGTATTACCAGAATAAGAGAGTCTTTATAATAACTTAGACACACTTAGATATCACACATGCCTATTCAATACGCACTAACGCTGTATTTATTTGATGATAATAAATTGTGTTGACAATGATCTCGTTTACCATACGGCTACGCATACCATATACAAAATTTTAATTGAGTAAGTAGTTTGGGAAACCATGTCGATGATTTTATTTACATATTGTTAAGTCCTATACTTTGTTTGTCTGTCAGTTTATCTTGTATTGTGTACCTATATATCATATCAACTTGAACTTATCTCTGATGTATTAAGCTGATCATACTTCGTATTAACTCCATTTTGAGTTCTAAAATTGTTGTGTGATATCTTTAAATACTTGTTGTGGGATAGATTGGGGTTTTGCACATAAAACTTTCCATCTGACACATAACAAACGCCATGTCATCAACAAGTACATGACATTAAATAATGACGTCATAATGCTATGGCATCATGAGAAAAAAAGATCATATAACCCTTTTGCGTGAATAAAGTGATGGTGATCGTTATTGAAATGTGATGAACAATTACGATTCATTTACTAGAATAATGTTAAAACAGAAAACCTTTCGAACTACAATAAAACCATAATTTCCAGTATGCTTATTACATTAAAAGTCAATATCAGTGTCCCTACCTTTATCCTGTGCGCTTAATCACTCAAGGCAAGTCGATATCGATATCGGTGCTCTTACAGGTACTCTTCGACATGACAGCTTTACCTACAGTGTATATATTTATATCTGCCACTCGATAGGACTCGAGACACTGTTATTTCAACCCATGTACCTCCTCTAACTGTACGAGTCATTGCATAGCATTGTGTGTAAGGAGCGTAGGTAGAAAACCCTATCTGATTTACCACTGTCGTATCAGATTCCATAGAATGATAAGGACCTAGCCAAGAGTCTGTTACAAATAATGGCGTAAATACCTCCCGTTAAGAGTATATCCATAGACAATTTAGAGCTTTCTATAAAGGAAGGTTTATGTTCACTCATCGACCTATGACAGTTCAACTGTTGACCTCACAAAATGAAAAATATTGACACTGCTGTATCCGTATATATGTGTTTTGACTTGTGAAACAAACATTTGAGTCAATGTGGAAGGAATGCAACAAGATAATCATCACATGACTCTGCTATTGATGTTAAGACCACCATCTTTTCAAATCGATGACAGTTATTACCACTATGGCCAAATACCGTACATACAACCGAGAACCTGTCATACCATAAAAACTTCAATAAGCTCTGAAATGGGACAAAACTGTCTAAGGAACTGTCTTAAGAAGAAAGAAAAGAAAATAGGATTACTTAAAGATCTCTGTGACAACGACACAATGCTTCTTATATATTTAAAATTCACATGTCCAATTTAAATTCTTATTAGTTATATAACACTTCGAACAGTATCTCCTCGTATCTGTCTTTCTGAATGCTTTCGATAAGCTTCCAAAATTACGTATGACTGATTGTCGCACGTCATTGTCCGGTTTCCGATCACAATCGCCTATTATCACTATGCAACGTAAATAGCTTTTGTATGATACTTTCTTGCAACAGTCGATACTTCTCGATCAAATGACATTAATAATATAGGTTGTCATATGCGACCCTCAACAGGTCACTGGGTGGCTCTTTAAGTGAGATTAAACGGGACGTCGTTAAGTATTCTCTATTTATCCCTACTTTGTCAAATAACTTGTCATAACTATCTTTTTTGTCAAACTATGCCGAGTCAAGGACCGTTTGTACTCACTGTTGTCTCCAGCAGTTACTCTTTGTTGAGACGGGTACCTAAGATATATCCACTTATGTACATGTGTATACATGTATTTACCTGATATCAGCACGACTGATAATTGCGTGATAAATGGTCATGTTATGTGCACGCAGTCCTGAGTGTTGTAAGGCCCTAAACGACGGTAAGCTTTTAGATCCGTGATAGAGCGGTAGACCTTACTGTGTATGTTACAGTATGTCAATAATTTTTATATTTCTGAATATTATTGAACATGCATTGGACACCATAATATTCACAACGCAGGCATCTACTTTGACCTGAAAATGCAAGGCTTTGAAGTGAAAATATTATGGTACCTATGTGAGATATTGAATAATCGTAAATCTTCTAAACGAACAGGTATAATTGTTACACAGAATATACTTGAATAAAAAAATATGAAGTTGTCAACGTGTTTTACCTAAATTAATTCTAAGGTAGTACTTTAGCCGGTAAAACTTTTTTATCGTTTTCCTATTTGAATTTCATTTGTATTTTATATGAATTAATACTCACACGTAGCTTGAAAGTGTCAAACGAAATTCAATAAGAAAGACTGTACAGCTGCGTAACTTAAGTTTCTTCACTTGCTAATGTATCTTATCTTAAATATCATGTTTTGGGGTTTTTTTTACATCAAACAAATAACTCAATCAGCATTGACAAAACATCAACTATTGTCCATGTAGAATATAACCATTTTCAAACCAGATTATGGCATCGTTTTGTTACTGGCGCAAAATTCCGAAATTTGGCATGGTTAAATGTACAGATAGGGTTGTGTTATTGATTAAATGTTGATTAGATTGGTCCAAAAAGTTACTCTGAGAGAAAAAATCAGCACAATTACATTAACTTAGTGAAGCGGGATTAATATGACTTAGATCTAAAGTTTTTAACCACTTGAGAAAGATTTTGTGCATAAAATAGAAAAAAATAGTGTTTTCGAAATTTTGACCCCTGCTCACTTCAATGTCCTGCCAATATTGTTACCGTTAACCGTTCGACATACAAATAATTTCACGCAAAATGAGTATTAACTTAAGACGTGAAATTTCAACATCATCCGTTTCGTTTTCGCAATGGTAGGGATGTCTAAATGAACTTCCTAATTACATTATATTTGCACAAGAATACACATGCAAGCGACGACAATCGGTTTAGCGTTTTATGGGGATAATATGTTATAAAATTAAATGGTAAAGTCAATATCATTGGTTAGAATAACTGCATATATCTACGAGTTATAAGTTATAAGAGTCAGTGGAATTGCAAATAATGATGACAAAATGACAAAGCACAAGCAGCATTTTTCATCGCAAATGAAAATATAATGATCTGTAATTTATGTAAAATCAATTATGAAAAACATACATTTCAAATGCAGATGACATCAGCAATAAGATCTTACAAGTTAGCTAGTTATTATGAGTTATGCGATACTTGTTTTATGTTCCGCAATTAGAAAAACAAACAGAAATCTAGAATTTACTTCTATTTGTTACTTTCACTAATACAGAATACAATATAACTTAACCAATTAACTCAAAATGTGTTTTGAAAATCGAAATGGTGGTATAAAACCATTTATATAATGCAATTGACAGTACAGCTAAAGGGAAATAATTTCACTCTGAAACGTTATAATAATAATAGAAAACAGATCATAGTTATCTTATAAATTCAAAACAGAAGTACAATTGGCTATATATAACGACCTGTATTGATATATCAGTTGTTAATGTGAATGTCTGGTAAAACATTGAACACTGTTCTGTTTTTGATAAGTTAAGATTTTGACCCTTCCCTGTGACCGGGAATTTATTTGGCAAGCGATTTGATAATAATGTCTAACTCTCATGCAAAAATCATAACATTCGTCGCTCAGATTTCTGTGTTATCTACCCTTCATAATTGCAATTTTGTGAAAACCGCATTCTATGGGAGGTTGCAAAAATCATGATGGCCCGAAACCACGTGACCAACGAATTTGCCATGAACGTCACTCAAAGTAAAATGATATCGTTTGAAATTCAAAAAGAAAAAATGAAGCTTTAGATGAATGTACTGAATCAAATAGCGTTTTGCAAAAGGAGCTAATAAATCTTACACGCGTACGATTTGCATTTTTATCACATTTGGATACACTGTTTACCATAAGGCTTTATAACAACGACAAGCCGTTCCAATTTAAGGAAAAAATATGATTTATGATAAAGAGGATCTGTAATAATGGTTTAATAATAACCCCTATGATTAATTGATAACGAAACTGTTTTGTTGTTAAAGCGTTCGTTTAAGAGATAGAATTTTAGTGATTTATATCGAAAGTGAATCCGAAAATCCTTGATGCAATAATTTTATTAAAGCTGGTTAAAAGTTGAATTCATTCAGATCACGTTAGTGATAAAAGACGGCGATGTGAATTTTACCCACACGTTCAATTTTCAAGACTAACCATTTGCCTGTCAGTGACCTTACAAAAACTTTTAGAAAGGCGCAATTCGGCGATAATTCAAAATACACACCTAGGGATGATATGGCCTGTTAAACAGCTAACAGGTTATATCTCATATCAACCTGAGGTGACGTCATCAGAGGTTGATATCTAGATATCGACCTAGGGAGTTATGAGATATCCATCCTTTCGTGACGTCATACATTTAGCTAAATCATATCCTCGTCCGGATACTGAAAATCTCGGCTTCGCCTCGATTTTCAGTATCCTCCCTCGGTTAAAAAACACGTCAGTGTTTTTTAATATTACTCTCGTCTTCGCCTCTAGTAATATTTAAAAAACACCTCCGTATAAATGTTAGGGGGTCGAAAGGTGGCATAAAGGTTGGATATCTCATAACTCCCTAGGTCAATATGATCAGTATCGACTTTGTCGATTTTATGAATGGTTTCGTATGAAGAACATGACAAGGTTTCAATTTTTTATTCTTTCATGAAAACGGTACATTGTCAACTCCGATATTAGTTCCTGAAACCTGCAACAGTTGGGTTTTCAGTCAGAGGCGTGGTTACGTTTTGTGTGCAGGTACGGGGTGATCTTCGTATTCGTAATCCTGGTAGATGCTGTCCCGTAAATCCCTGATGTTTATAATCCACTTGTTACCTGTAAGAAAAATAATTCCACTTAATTTACATCATAATATTAAAATTCTAAAAAGTTTATACATGGAAAACGCTCAAATGTTTCTATTGCATTAATGCCAATATATACATTTAATCATGAACACTTATTTTGGACAACAATAACAATTCCGTCAATCTCAGCACACCAATTTCGAAATAGAAATGTTGATTCCAACAATGAGTACAAACAAATCCTCATGTCAACCATGTTTTAAGACTTTGACAGGTGAACTAATGGTTCATGTAATGCTAGTATTAAAAACTTGCACTCATTTAATTTTTGGTCAAATTGAAAGAAACATGCAGATGGACTAACATATCCCTTACCTTTATTCAACATGGATAATCCGTGTACATAAGCTGCAGATGTTTTTCCGTCTGGAAAAGACGTGTCGCTGATCCCTTTACATTCAAAGAATGTCCAACTGCATCGTAACATTAATATGACAATATAATCCAGTGAATAATAAAATATGCGTTGATTATGGATAGTCCGGCACATTCCACTGTTCACACATTTGCACTCCAACAGCAAATATCCGAAAATTGTTCCGTCATTTCATAGACGTACATGTATGTAGTTACTGTAGCGTTTTATTGAGCTGGGCTCTCGATAAATATCATCCATTAAGTTTTCTTCGCTGTAAGAGTACTCCGACAAGCACGTGTTGGCCATCTTGAGACCATCCTGGCTGTCTCGTCGCTTTGTCAAATCAAAATGATAAGAGCACGTGCTTTTACACGCACGCGCATACGTCACCGCGACATTGCTTGCTGATTGGACAATGCGATCTTCACGACAACAGACGAGCTCGTGAATCTCGTGCAAAGTATTGCACACGGATAATTCGTTCTTCCTGCCACGCTATGCTCGTGGGGTGTACTCTGTCTTGCATTCATTATGTATTGGACGAAATGTGATAAATGGGCAATTATTCCTTTAATTTTGACATTACTGCGTTCCAATAACGATTAAAACATTAATTTAACTATGTTTTCCTCGGTGTGTATGGCAAATAGTAACCTATGCCTCGGTTGATACGGGAAATATAACCCCTCGGTTCCCTCGGGGTGATATTACCCGTATCAACCTCGGCATAGGTTACTATTTACTACATATACACCGTGAAATAAATAAAACCTTACACGAACTGTACAATATATGAAACAATGCCATCTTGTTCATTTGAATAGGTAATCTATAATTATACATTATCAAAGATCACATTTTGGCACATTATTGAAGAAACACTTTGATATTTGGTTGCAGTATATTTTTAGTACTTTGATTTTACAATCATAGATTCTTAATTGTATACTTAATAAGGTAATGGGTTTATACCTTGTCAAAACTTATGTTGAGATTAATGTCTTCTGTCCGTTGAACACCAGTCAATTATCGTTACATTAAAGATTCTACAGCGAGTCTGTTTTAAATATATAGCTTATTTCATAGTGCTTGCATGCATATCTACCCGTTTCAACCTGTAATCGAAACGGGACAAGTTGTGCACAAAACCCTTGAGTGAGTAGGAAGGTGCCATAAATCTTGCATTATATTTCAATGCATGTAAAGATATCGACTTCGTTGCTCAGCACGTATACGAAAATAAGATAAGATAGTTAAACAACTGCACACCTACCACCCAGACATGAAAATCTTGTCTTGAGCTTAAGATAGTGATATATACAATACTGGTATACGTACATGTACACTCCTCCTTTATCAATCAAGAAAGTACAGATTTATGAATAACGAAAGATTCGAACCCAGGGCCTTAATGATGTCAAGCAACGCCCTTACCACTTGAGCTAGCGAGGTTCTATGCCAGTTCATGTAAATATTTTAGTGACATGTCTTGAATGTCTGAATTGAAATAGTTTTTTTAAGTTTTTAGTTTAAACCTCAAGCAGTAGTGTTTCATAAGTAGTATTAACAGCCTTCACACGTTAACCCGCAAAGTGTACCTTTAACGAACTATGAATTAATTTTATTTATCATAAAATGGAGGGTGTTATCGATGCAATAAAGCTATCTGATAAACTTTGTATCCGATTTGTATTTTAGAAATAGCTTGGTTATCGAAGCATTTCAAGTTGTTTTTATAGTGCGTTTTACACCAAAAAATGAAATGATATGCAGCTAACAATATCAGCTATCGAACAAATCATATGCTAGTAAAGGTTCCCTTTATCTATAGTAGCGTAGTAACAAAAGGAACAACCACACTTTCGCAAATAATCGGCGTTTAGTCCAAGAATACCGTACCTGAAACGGCGTGACATCAATGACAATGCATCTTTCAAAATACAGTTAGAGTTGTACTGACGTTTGTGTTATATAGAAAAAAACAATATTTGCTCGTGCACTGGAAATCAGACTTGTTGATAGATTGTAGGAGACGTTGCTTTAACGATAAAAAAATCATTTCATGAAGGAATATTTCTAGACTGTTCACAATGGTATATCGCCGACAATAAGACCATCACCTTGGTGTATTGTGAAAGAAATTATTCCGCGAAATCAAGGTCAAACATATTTTTGGAAGGAATTTTTCGTTTAAACACTTTTAATGCGGAGGATAAAGAGGTTAGCTCCGTCTGTCCGTTCGTTCGTCTGTATGTGATCACATTGTTTCCTGAGCAGAATTTGAAAACCTTTCCAGTTAGCTAAAACAAATTTGGTATATTGACCAATCATTAGATGTAGTTGTGCCTTTTGGGTTTTTAAAGTTTCTGGAAAGTTTTATTTTTCCAGTTTCCATGGCAACTCAACTTAGAATTGCGTTTCCGGAGCAGAATTTGGAAACCATTACGGATAGCTCAATGAAATTTAGTATATTGACTAATCATAACATGCAGATGTGCTTTTGGGGATTTTCAACTTTCTGGAATTTGTTATTGTGTCCAGTATCTATGGAAGCAAAATTTTGAAATGCATTTCCGTAGCAGAGTTTGAAAACCATTAGTGCTTGCTCAATGAAACTGTTTAAACATAATGCCATTTGGTGTTTTCAAATTGCAGGGAGTTTAACTCAATGACATTCTTCATTTCAACATTTCCATCTATTTCTTAGCTGTGTCTCATCAAGGAATGAATATGTTTTAATCAAGCAGCATATTCCATCAAAGAGGATGGTCGTTCTGTTCTCCCTTCACATAAACATGAGGAATTTTACGATGGCATAACATGAGCATTTACTAATTAAAAAGACCTAGATGTGGTTTATAATAGTCTTATAGTGGTTATTAAAAGTCAAACAAAATTAGCTGCATGTATTTATGAAATATTATTCTCACAATCAGTATATATCAAAAATGCTAAAACTGATAATTCAACTTCAGTTGGGCTGGGGGGATAAGCCATCTCGCCTGATGGCTCATGTTTCAAAATGGCATTATATGATAAAGAAATCATAACCTCGTGTGTTTCCGTATCATCAAGGATTTGTATACAGATGTAATTCCTTGGTATCATTAATATCGGCCTAAGAGTAATTGAAGGGTCCGAATGACGGGGTATCTAAAACATCAATAAAATGCAACCTTTTCCTTGAAAATGATTGAAATGAAGATATTCTGACAGCTAAAATGATTTACTATAAATCAAGTATTTCCTTGAAGCCTTGAGTTTGGTTGCAGAATGTATAATTGCAATGAAATCGAGGAGTTTTCGAGTTTGGTTGCAGTCCTTTATAGGCAACTGCAACCAAATTGTTTTCTAGCAAATATCCATCACTTTTCGTGTCTTGACAAACACTAACTTGGTTGCAGAGATTGTAGTTGCTTGTTGAATAGCAATGAGGCAAGTTTGGTTGCAGGAGTTAAATTATAATTTACTTTACTTGACGTGAAAACAAAAACAAATCAACAGTTCAATTTTGACAGGTTCCCTCTCGCTCTGTGTGTGACGTAATGGGGGTCTGCGGCTTGGGCTGTATAAGACCACGCGGGTTAGCCTGCCTGCTAACGAGCTTCGCTGCTGAGACGGTGAGCTGAGAAGGGTGTAGGCTTCGCTTCTCAGTGGGGGATTTCCCCCGCGCGAGTCGAGATTGGTTGATAATATTAGAGGGTCGTCATTCTGTAGCAGCAATGTCAACTGACTCCGCAATGGTGGCCCTAAATATGAAAGAATTCATTTGAGTGCATAATGAAAAGGGACTTGTCCTGATGCCAAATTGACAATACAATGCATACATGGCTTTACGACCAAGATCAAAGTACCAAGTACAAAATAAGGCTATTAGCAATTTACTAACATTTCAATATTTGCCATACATCTTCCCGATACTCAAATATTTGAACAATGTAGATGTTTTAAGTAACTTGTCATTTATTAGCAAAATGATGGAAAAGAAAATTAACAATGGATTCATTTCGAACATAATAAATACCAGTGCAGAGCTCCAGATAAGCTGCGTATTTGCGAATTATACGCAAAGGAAAAGTCACCATGAAAAATAATTGTCTGCGTATAGAAAAGCACTAAATATCGCTGTTTACGCTACTCAAAAATAACAGTGCATATTTACCCAATAAAACATGCCTTTCTATATTTACAAAGCTAGGCTATTAGTAGACAAATGATAATCATAATTTATTAATTTTGCTAACGGTGATTCAAGAACAAAAACAAACTTTCACATCCTGAACTCCATCCGTCATTTTCGTATGCTTTTTAAGATTAATATTTATATGTGACAGGGGATCTTAGTAAATAAAACACCCCCTTATTTTTATCGTGTTTGAAACCTCGAATGTTCTGCTGTTTCTTGGTCAATCAGAGCGAAAGTAAAGGTTTTTTTTCGTCAGCTATTATGTTTAGATATTTGGTGGCCTTGCTATAAAAAGATCACTCAAAATTCGGGTAATATACCCACATAGGCAAAAGCTTATTTGGAGCTTTGAAATACACAATAAATTAGGCTATGCGGTGCTGAATTCCTTTATCAGAAGTCCTCTCATGCATGTTCTAAATAACATGTGTTATCTAATAGGTTATAATCAATCAGTCAGCCACATAGCAATAAAGCACAGCTGTCCTCAGAACAGGAAATGATCGGTCATATCAATTAACATAACATAACATCAATTATGTTTATAGTACTTACAAGGTCTGGTTCAAACAATCACTGCAATCTCGTTCAACCTTCCTGGCTGCAGTTGACGAGCAGGAATAAACAAAAGATATATGTCGGTGTTATTGACCACCATAATTTTTAACCGTAAATAAATCACTAATTTACTTATCATTTTGTTCCAGGGTAAGAGAATATTGTAATTATTCAATGTCATTATCATTTCTTTCAAATATACAGTTATAAATGTGTTTTCAATATGCATACAATATAAGAAAAGAAACATACACAAATTAAATCAATATCATATATGATTTAAACATATTTATTTCCATAAATGGATCCGGATTGGCAAACAAGCTGACGCTTATGTCAATGCCGCTCCGGGATACAAAATACATAAAATGTCATGATGAATGTACAATAAATCATATTACATGTCTGAAATAATAATACACCAATCATTTCTAGTTGTCAAAATGTCATTTGAAACTATTTTGGATCAAATCTGCCACTTAAATTTATAAACATGTGCACGGAATTTATAAGTTCTTTGTTTACACTGTCTGAAGAGTTTTGATTTCCGAAAAGAACTGATTTTAGGTCAAATCCATTAGTGTAGAAATACATAGTTTGTCGTATATCGTTGAAAATAGGACATACGAAAAAGTAATTAATAGAGTCTTCATAATCATGGCCACAGGGGCAGGATGTGGTTTCAGATATAAAGCGTTGGTATTTGTGTGCATTTAGATCACTGCATTCAAGTCGAAGACGACAATGAATGATTTGGCAAACTCTGCTGCCACTGTTTAGATCAAAATGGCAGTAGGTATTTTTATTATTTAGAAGTGCATTTTTGAATCTTGAAAGGGACTGTATTTCTCTCTGTTCAGAAGGCAATGAATTCCATAATGTAACAGTATTTGGAAGAAAAGACCGTGCATAATTCGCAGTTTTAGAGTTGATAGTTTGAAGATTCGTGTTATTGCGTAAATTATAATCAGAGACATCCGATAAACTAGGGGGTACAAGATTACTAAGATAACTCGGCGTTATGTTATTGATCACAGCGGTTGACAATCAGTTTCTTTATACATCTTATGATGGCTGGTGCCTCGAACAGCACCACACACGGTTCTTAGAGCGTCAAGATTAAGCTTTTCAAGTATATCCGCTTGCTGTTTGGTGCAATTATCCCATATGTGACTGCAGTAATCGAAGACTGGCAAAATGAACTGTTTGTACATTGTTTCTAATGTTTTTCGGTTAAGACGATATTTGAGGCTTCTTAGACAATTTACCATGGGTGCAACTTTTTTTGCAATGTCATTAATGTGTTCGTTCCAGGTACAATCGTGTTGTAATATGAGACCTAAGTATCATATATATATGTTTACCCGGTTTACCCACCTAAAGCCGTGGCCATATATCACAATCACAGAAGAATAATTATTGTTACAATAAAATGTTAAAATATGTTATGTGCACCGAATAATGTGTATCCGACGGCACAGGTCGGATCGTATCTGGTGAAGCAATTTGTCCGAGAGAATACAGGCTCGATACGATATCTGAACATGTAGCATGTAGTTATAGGAATCATTTTACATTTATTTTCCATACGTCCATTCTTTTCACAATCAGTGTATATGAATTGCATTTGCCTTTAAATAGTACATGGTTATACAATATAAAGAACCTTTCGAAATACACATTTCATTAATTTGTGTTCTTTTGATAATTCTTTAAAATTGTGT